>JAUBNQ010000006.1:17689347-17718425 GCA_032353495.1 Ctenopoma kingsleyae | reverse complement strand
CGTACAATCGGTAGAATACTGTCAGGTTCCTTTGCATCTCAGTCAGATTTATAGTGAAAACAATTATGTAAATAACTTATGTGAGATGGATGTGACCATTGGACCAATTTCCTCATGCTAAGCTCCTCCTTCAGAGGACGGAGGGAATGGACATGAAGTCACTGTGTGTAAAAGGAGCAAGATGTATAGGCTAGAGAAAATGGATGCTCAGCTACACAGTACATAATGCACAGTATGCGGTCATCCAGGGGTGGCCTGGTCCTCAAGGGCCACAGCCCTGCTGGTTTTTTTGACTGTCCCCACTGCTGATTACCTAGATCAGGTGTGCTCAGCCAATCAGATGCTGTAAGTGCACGGATAGTTGGAAAAAAAAAAAGCAGGGTTGTGGCCCTTGGGGAGCTGCTATACCTATGTATAGGCATGCTATAGGTATATGCATACACAAACTGACACAGATCCTATGTGTGTGACAGAATATGCAAAAACAACACAAAAAATGCTGCCTAACAAGCACTGGCTTGGCTTGGTATTTGGCTCACAAAAAAAGAACACCATCATCACTTTATATCCTAAATGAATGGTGTAAAGGCATGCAGTCTAAGTAACAATAAAGATGGACGTGAAAAACAGAGTAATCACAAAAGTACTCCAATCAGGCAATATCTCAGTGCAGAGCGCCATTGTGAGGCTATTATTTTTGGTGCCATAGCAGGAAGGTGCACTTTTGAGTTTTGTTTTATTTCATATCAAGTTTCATGTCAGGGAAAGTAGAGGGGAAGCAGGTCTTTAATGTCAAGTTATAGTATCCCATTGTGACATTTGGAATGTTTTCGTTTTTGATATTTCTCGTCATCAGGAACTTGTCACTTCACAGAAAATGTTTGTAACGGGAGAAAATGTCAGCTAGCAGCAGGAGTGAAAAAACTCTCAAACATCTCATCAAATGCTACAGTAACACTTTATGATTTAATAACACATAATATAGTTGTAAGCTGGTAAAAGTACATTTTAAGGTGCTCATAAATGTACAGAATTGAAGACATCATCTGTTTTCATTCATTGTCACCAATTGTTATTTTATAAAGCACTTATTGTGTCCTCAGGAGTTTTAGCTAATAACATTAATAAACACTTACAACTACATTGTAGTGCATGTACATGTACATGCATATAGTCTGAGTATGAAGGGGATACTGAAAAATTGGAATGAGTTCTGGAAAAAAAAATGTTGAGAAGGATTTAGGCAGGATTCCTCCTCGAATTGTTAACATTTTTTTCACAAAATTGTCAATTGACCTAGATGGTTGGCTAAATTGTTATATGTTGCTGGTTCCATTTCAAATTCCAAATGATTTTTCTTGTCTTTAATCTTACTTCGATGTGGAGATATCTTAAGCTGTTCATACTGATACTGTAGATTAAAATCCCCAAATGTTCAGTTTGACCTTTAAGAGCATGTTTCTTCATTCACTTAACACACACCTGATTACACTGCAGTTTCTAATATGACCTCAAATGTCATCACTGAGCCGGACACATGTGCTCAAGAACACACAAAAAATATACACAGCCAGTCATGCATGCACACACATCTACACACACCCACACAGCAGGCCATACATATTAATGAGACCAACAGAATCTTCTCCTTTCCCCCACTAAGCTTTTGCCCTTTTTTAATGCACAGCAAAGGACACAGACTTGCCATGCATGAGCACACATACACACATATAAGACACTAAATAACAGCCAGAGAACTGCAGCATTGTTGCTCTTCTCCTTACTTCACACATAAGCTGGCAGCATCAGCAACAAATAGAAGTGAAGGCTGAAGAGTGCCCCCTGCTGTCATACTGAGACCAAGGTCTGTCCACCTGGTCCTGGTCATTCCACTGATCTGTCTCTCTATTAGCAGAGGCTTACTTGGAGGTGGAGGGAGGTCAATATCATACTGCAGTTGCCGGAGTAATAAAGCCACAGGCGACCCCGACAGAGCAGGCGAGAGTGGGAGCACAAGACAAGCCTGGCAAAGTAGGTATGAGGATTTAGGTAATGGCCAGAAGTAGGAGAGAGGGCAAAGAAACTCCAAAAGAGAGGCAAGATAAAGTAAAGAAAGGAGAAGCATACAGGTAATTCTATGAAAATGAGGAAGTCCTGGGTGAGTTGAAAGATGTGTGAAGTTGTCAAGTAAGTAGGGGGACCTGCAGGTGGAAGAACGGTGAAAAAGGCCAAAGTACCATTAGGCTCTTAGTCCCATTTCTTAAGCCTAGAAATGTATGGGTTAAAATAATTATTGTAAGGCAGTCATTAGCTGCAGCATATCAAAGAAAACCAGTGACCTTTCTATTATGTGTATTTTTTATGTAATATTGTACATTTGTGTGTGCCTTCTGTATCAGTTGATGGTATGACAAGTGTCAAAGCTTTCAAAGACAATATATTTGAAACAAAACAAACTCCCTCTGAGTGAAAACACTGATCTAATATTCTTCAAGTCTCATCTATGCATCTCATTAACCTCTGTTACAGATGTCAGCTCAGACAGCCAACTGTTGCCTTAATTAGATCTGAAATAGCTGAAGACTCCATTAATAGAGGGCAGAATACATTCAATGTTTTGTTGTGCACAGAACCCTATTTAGACGTAGGCATTAAAATAACGGCACAAAGGAATATTAAACATAATGACATGTCTGATCCAGTTCCACTCAAATTGGCATTGGTTGCTTTAGGCTAATGAGCAGATGATCTTACTTTCCTGGCACTGGTCTTAAACATCTGTTTGACTTGATGACTGCATAGACTTAAAGATTTACCTTGTTTTAAATGGCAGTGTTATTGGGCTTTTTTCTTCACTGCAGACAGATTCACATGTCACAGCAGAAAAGCAAAGGTGTATTTAAAATATGCATTAGTCAAATTTTTATATTACAAATGGATCAAATGATGTGTTATTTCAGTAGCAAACTAACAACAAACTCTACCCTCACCTCACCTTTTAGCTCAGCATTTTGATCTTACAGCTTGCAACCTTACTCTTTACTTCCATCAGCCCTGTTTCCAGCAACAGCAGGCAACTGTTTTCTGTAAAAAGCCTCTGGTAAATCAACTGAATGCTACCTGCCCTGCATCAAATAGCAGAAATAACAAAGTTAGTGATTAGCTGGTGAACATAGTGGAGCTTTTAGCAGCTGAAGAGACAGATATTCCCACCAGGAGCTGATGGAAACTAAAGCAAAGGGAAAAAAGAGGATGTCGGACTTCACCAGTTGGACAGACACGACGCCAGATGACGGATATTTGTGCTCTTTGTCTGCTGGATCTAGAAGTACAGGAAACACTTCCCCCCATATCCAATAAAATGTGATATTATGTTAATGGCATGTCAACAGTTGCCCCCAAGAGGTTAAATGAAAGCAGCGTAATTTAAACTAATAATAGACTAATTCTATTCAGGTGCTACAGGGTCCAGTCCTGGCTTACTAGAGGCATGGAGTGGTCCCCAACAGTACAGTACCACAATGCGGATCTTTTCAAAATGGTTATATTTTGTTTGTCTTGTGCATGTGTATACTGTTAAAACAATACACAGTCCTACAAGTGGTATATTACACATGTGGTGATAACATCCCAAGATTTGCACCAATGCACAAAAAAGGCAGGGAAGAAGAAGACTGCTAGGTAATAAAGAAGGGTGTAAAAAATGCTGGCTTTAAAATACTTACAAAATTGGCTTTGCAAATGTTTTATGAGGACAGAAATGAACTTGACATGTTTGTTAGACCTCAGGGATGGTGAGTAACACTGAATGTGAACATAACATTTGTTTGTTTACAAGAAAACTCCACAGGGCCCCCTTAAATGGAACACAAATTATTTTTAATCTTATTAGTTACACCTGTTCTTCCCGCCTATGACAAGTCAGTTTTTAAAAATGTCTTTGATGATATCAGAGAATTAAGTTCATTCTTCATTCCTATATCTCTTTCATATTATTCCATCTTCTGTGATTAATAGTCTTCATTAAACCAATAATGGGGCAACTATAAAAAAAAATAAAACAAATCATAGTAATCAAACTCCAATCAGTTCTGATGAAGACACAAATCAGGATAGGACAGAATACAGATGAAGACATGGGATGGGAATACAAAACAGAACTAGCTGGGGTATTAGCATCTCAGCACAATATCTGCCAACGTCTAGGAGCTGAAAGAGACATATAGACACTACTGTACCAGAGATCAATGAGAAGTCTTGAAGGGCAGCCTGGAACTCTGAGTAATTCCAGGGGAACAAGGGGGTTATCATCTCAGGTCTCCCCCCTCTAGAAGTCTTTTTCTTTCCATTGATGGATGAGAGACTTCTCAGCTAGCCAATGGACAACAGGGCTATTGAGATTAATCCTGCAATAAAAGGAACATTTCTCCTCACTGGCATGACAGGAGGTTCATTCCTTATGGAAAGTGTTTTTTCTATGACTGTATGAGTCTTAGCTCCACAATTAGGTGACCTGGTTTCATACTGTATGTCGCCATCAGGCCCCGAACAGCGGAGTCTTAGACACAGCTGCCCATAGTGATTAAGATTATGAAAGAGTGTCAAGGAAAAGGAGAGAGACAAAAGGAAATGATTGACAAAAGGTAGGAAAGTGGAAAGACAGAAAATCAGCCCTGTTGAAGGGATTTAAATAATTGGGGGAAACTAGAGGGAAATTGAGGGAGGAGAAGTTTTAAAAACAGAGGGAGAGAAATCCATGGCTGGCTGGTTAGTTGGCGGGTTGACAGGGGCCCGCAGAGTAGACACCTCAGTAGACTGCTCTTAAATGGCTGTCTGTCAGAACAGCAATGGCTGCCCTCTGTTACACTCCTTTAAATGAGCTCGTTATGGTTTAGGCCATTATGGAGTGGACTCTCTTTTTGGTGGAAGCTGAGATGTCATTAGTGAAAGTCAGGTAGAAGGAAAGAGCCAGAACGATGTGAGAGATGAAGAAACTAAGTAAGTAAGAGAGAGTGGGAGAAACGGAGAGAAAGAAAGAGGAACTTGGGAAAAACCTAACCAAAAAAAATCAACAGAAGACCTTACACAGGCTGTAAGAAGGGGAAATGTGAAGAATGAAGGAAGTAACACAATTTAATTAAAGAGAAGAGGGGTTCAATTTACATCAAGCAATTACAAACTTTCACATTTACTGAATACTGTGTAAAGTAACTTGGATTTTGTGTTAGTAACAAAAGCTTCTAGATTTAGTAGTGTTCAAGTTGCTTTAGCTACTACCTTATGCATCTTAATGTACTGTATACCAGGCTGAGCATAATTTAAATTAAAAGTAGTGTAGTATGAACACACAGCCCACACACACATACAATATGCAAGCCCAAAGCTAAATGCAATGTAACAACCCAACAACAGTTACAGTACTGTATGTATGCCAGCAATTATGAGTTAATTGCCTACTAACACGTTTTTTATGAGTATGTGTGAGCACACCAGCTAGAAAGTTAACTCAGACATGTTTATGTTTTTAAAATGCCCCTCTTAAAAACCAACAATATAACAATGCACTAATTTCCACTAATCATTTATTTATTTGCATGTACTGTATTTGCCTATGTTGTACTGTTTAAAGATATAATGTGTATAACTTGTCGTATACATGTAGTACAATACTTCTACTTGTTTACTTAAAATTACTCTTTCAGAGACATAAAAGATGTTTAGGGAATACACTGTACATTTTGCTATTGAGAGCAGAGCTTATTGGCACAGCCAGCATTAAATTATTTGCAGCTTCCAAATTTATCCCAGCCACAGTGCAGGGAACAATTGCCTACAGCAGTGTCTCCTTCATGTAAGACTTTTATGGCTCGAGGAGATTTCTCTCACTTTTCATCCACATGGCATATATTTGCATTCTGATACATGATTTCATTTAACAAAATTTTGGGAGACCAAGATTTGAGTATGCAAGCTTGGGACTCTTTACCTCTGAGGTCTACACACACAGAAATAGACAAGCACACACACACATGCACATAGCTCTGTAGAGAAAAATGCGCCAATGCAGAAAAAGAGACATGTAAACAAACAGACCTTTACGGGTGGTTAAACAGAAAGCCAACTAAATGTCAGTTTGGCAGATGCTCCATCTCAGCGTCTGACTCCTTTGATTTTCATCTGTTTACCCTATCTCACAAATACAGAACTTTTCCAAATCAATTATGATTCAGCTAAATGTCACATACAGGTGGGATGCTTAATGACACTTGCTTTATTGATACTTTGGTTCTCAGCAGATTAAGTCTGATCTTGTTTACCATAGATGTGTATCAGTGATCAGAGGAGACATTCACTTTGAAATGTGCAACTGCTATCATTTTCAGCTGATTAAACATTAATCACGTGCCAAAAATCCCTATAGATTATGTTAAACTGTGTTGGTTTGGAAAGCATTCAGACCCCTTCACTTTTCGCACATTTTACTCAATTGTAAATTGATATACACAATCAACCTAAATGATAATGAAAGCGAAGTGAAAACAAACTTAAATTAAATTGATTTGAAATCAAACACTGGCACTTGTAATTTACACAAGTAATCAGACTCTTTGCTGTCCAAATAATTCTCAGTTGCATTCAGCTTGCTTTTATTTTTCTTGAGATGTGTCTAGAACTTGATTGGACATAAACCAAGCTAAGAAGTCCAAAGAAGTCTCCACAATAATATTTGGTGGTGAGACACAGATCAGGAGCTAAAGCTCTTAGGTTCATAGGTTCCCAGTGGTCTCAACAGTAGTGAAATGGTCAGGGAGGAGACCAGAAACCAAATGGTCTCTCAAACAGAGCTTCAGAAGTCATCTGCAGAGATGGGAGAACCAGGCAGATGCGTGGACATCTAATTCAGGTAAGCATTCAGGTAGAGCAATTAGATGAAGGCCACAGCCTGTTTAAACTCTATCAAACAGGATATAGAGGACTCTGAGCATAAGGTCAAAGATTCAGTGGCCTGAAGACAGAAAATTTAAATTGTTCCATCAGATTGGATGAGAAAACACTTCTCTCATATGAAATGCCTGGTCAAAAACTGATGTCATTATGGCAGGTGCTCTGTACAGTGTGATTTTGGGCTCACCTAACGTGGCAATATCTTTGATCGTGGCTCAAAGACTGTGGTCCTACGTCACACTGTGAGACAGGCTCAAAGATGTCACAGCCTCGCGACCAAAGATAGCCTGACAATGGTACAAATTTACACTGTCTCGCAATGTGTCTACTGGCCAGCCAATCAGAAATTATGTACTAATCAGCAGCAGTGGTGCAGACACACGCACAGGCTGAAGATCATTGTGACATCATACAGTCTACACACATCAAAGCTAAAGTTGCCCGAGGTTATTAGATGTACGCATGTAACCATCGTTTTAATTTTGCCATTTTGATTTAGAGTAAGTACCCATTATCTGCGTGTCACTCGCTTAGTTTAGATTCCCATGAAACAACCACCACTGATCCAAATGGAAACATTACGTGAACCACAATGCTGTAACATTTGACAGAACAGGACAAATGTTGGAGGTGACATTTTCCCATCAAACGTATTTCAGTGATAAACTTAAACTTGACTAATCGGAGAAGTGTTTAATTCCGATAAATAACTCCCCACCCCGCCTTCTCAGGCTATTTACCTGCTAGCTAGATAACACTGCTGTCTGTCAACAAGTATTTGTGTATTTGTGTGTGCAGATAATAATATAAGCTACCAAAGTCAAACCAAAAGAGGTGGTGGGTATTTACTGTTAAAAAAAAAAAGGCTCTACTGGCACTTATAATTAACAAATGTTCAGTGAAGCAGGAAGGTTCTGTTTCTCTTCTGCTGCCGCCATCTCACTACAGTAAAACTTCAAATAAGTAGCATCAGCATATGTGTGCACAGCCGCAGCACAGACTCACCGCCCCACACTCTAAACTGTACTTAGAGAAACTGACTCAGAGTAAGAGCCACAGGCAAAACGAAACGAGCGATATTAAGGGCACAGCTTTAAATTCTAACACTGCACTGACTGCTAATTATTTGTTACTTTTCCAATGAAGATCCTTACATCCCTGTTAAATGTTAGGACTAAAAAAGCACCTCATATCTGTAGACAAATGACATACTTTAACAGCAATTTTGCTGGTGGTCCCTGAGACTATAACTCCAGCCTGATCCCCAAACATCTGCTGTGCACCAACTACACAGCAGAACAAGATCTACGAGTTCTCACAGACAGTGCTACTAGGACGACGTGACTTTATGGGCCACAGGGGTGATATGGCTGTGCTGCAAGTGCACACTTTGTCACTCCACCAACAGAGTCTCTTGTGCGAGGTTGTAGACAGGAGGTCTTCATTCACCTTAGGCTAGGGATATAGGGATATAAATCGTGTATCACAGAGTACACGAGTGCCAAGTTCGGCTGTGCCTTAGTGGGATGAGATTAGCCAAAATCAGCTAGTGAAGTCTGCTTGGAAAGAGAAGATACATACTTGCAGACAAATAATACTACTGGATTGAAAGACACCAACTGCCATGACTCATTATTTTTGGTGTGTATTTTTAATTTCACAACAGAAAATGTTTCCCACATTAATAATGCCAATAAGTACATGTTTATTATTATGTAAAATTCCATGAAAATCCAAACTACCTCATCTTCACTGGCACCGTGCTCGTGTCCACCGAGACCACCCTCTCAAGAAGTACAGTAAAGTACAGTAATTGTAGACAGAGTTGTTTTGAAGGTCTGAAGCTGAAATGGTTATAGATGCACTAGCTTGTTGCTTTTGAAGCTCGTCTTTTTTCACCAAAGATAGTCCCCCTCTGAAGGAGTAATACTTAGGGACCCTGTTACTGTATGGGATCTATTATGTATGGTTTTGTGGTTGTGGTGGCTGTATCCCTCCACACAGCTCCCTGTGCACCTAAAGTAGATGTGCTGTGTAGGCTGAGACAGACTATGATCATATTTCACAATGAAGAAAAAAAGGACACAGTGCAGTATTGATTATTGGCTTATGGGTGGGTGAAACAGAAGTTCCTGCAGTAACCTCTTTACAGAGCTTCATCTCAGGACTTAATTTGTAGGGTTCTTTTCTGACCCCTCAAGGAAGTGACCATGGGCATCAGTGGTCCCTCTTCCTTAATCTTGTTTTTCTACCTTCATTCCTACTGAATTTATGTCCCGCCCTTGCTGTTTTTTCAGGACTTTTCTCTGATCTTTTTGTGTGACTCTCCCAACTGTTTCTGTTCTGTCATGTAACACGTTATGTATTTATGGCTGTTCTTCTCTCTACAGATGTTTATCATGATCATCAACACGAACACGAACATGTTCTATCTTGATCTGTCTAGCAGTAGAATTCAGTATTGCCTTTCTTCAAGATGATTATTGGATGATTTGCAGAAAACAATACTAAGATCAACAAGAAATACTTTTAGAGACGGTTACAGACCCTGCAGCGTTTTTATATTTGGTTTATTTCTCTAAAAAAAATCTACTTTTTTGGACCTCAAAAGACAGAATTTATGCTTAAGTTCAGTACCATGGACAGAGAACTTTGAGAAATTTTCAACTTTCATTGATTTAACATGCAAAAATGATTAAGTGTCATAATACCAACTTTAAACTTGCAGTATGTGGCTGGTGTCTAAACTGTCACTGCTGTGTGTTGTTATGGTGTCCAACTCCCTCAGACCTGTAACCCTGTAACCCTCTACCATGAATATAATGAAAACTCTCCTTACTACATCCATGCCCTGTACACAATCACATAATTTGTCACTCTCTTTATCATTGAGAGTGAATAAAGGACACAGTTCTTGCAACATGAGTAGTTAATGTAGCTGTTTTGGATGGCGGTATAATTTAGGACAACACTGAGGATTTACAAGGTTTAGGTGTTTAGGGAAGTTGGCAGGAAGACAGCTAGCTGTCAACATCTAAGTATAATCTGCTCTGTTCACGATGAGACTTTTTTTTTAAACTGTGTGGGGCTGATATAACTCAGAATGTAAGTAAGGATTAAAAACAACATTTGTACCAGAGACAGGAGTGAAGCTTGTAATGTTATATTAGGTTAATGGTAGCTGACATATGATCTGATGAAAAGCAGAGGACCCAGCTGTTTTCCTGTTGGGAAAAATCGCAAAACTATACACCCTGGAGTTACAGTCTGTGGTGAAGTTTTCACACCTGTAAACTATGAAATTAGTTATTACACTACTTCCAAAAAACAACAGCTGGCTAGTGTTAGTTAGCACCCACTGGAAACAAACTTTGTTTGGCAGTGTAGTAAAACGATCCAAATATATTCAAATATTCTAATATATACCAATCAGCCACAATAGTTGTGGCAGATCAGTGTACACATCTTTTCAGTGTCTATACTTGTTCATAATAGCTCCCATTTAATCTTACTTCCATCAACGTATGAGTCAATGTATAGTGTTTACATTAGCTTTATGCCAACTAGTCACTTAATGAGGAACCAAAACAACTAGTAGTTAGCACAGAAACTGGTCCAAGTGGTTCTAATCTCGCAGCCAAATGGTGTTTAAAAGCAAACAACCTAATGCCCAGATGGTACTGTAGTTATGACGGCTTGTTTGACACATCGCTGAAAATACATTAATTCAAAATATCTCCATTACTCCAAAATGCCTCACATGCAACATGCAACATGCAACTCCACTTTGCGTTCAAATACGTCACTACTTACAATATAATTCATAGCTATTGACCCTGACTGTGTTTGAAACAAGCAGCAGACACAAGTTAAGATCTCCCAGTGTTTGCTGTGAACAGCACCGAGCTTCCTTTCATCTACACCTTCTTTCTTTTTTCCTCTGTCTCTCCCCTTGTCATTACCTATTTTTCACACAGACAACACACACGCACACAAACATCTTTGTCACCCCTTCCTCACCTTATCCTTGTCTCCTGTAGTTGTTCTCAATTACCTCTCCATTTCTCTCTCTCTCCTTTTATTCTCCCATTACCTTTCGCTATCTCTTTCACCGCACTGTCGCTCGTTCTTTTCCTGTTGCTTTCTTTTGTCGATCCCTTCACCCATTTAGTCCTCCACTGTGTTCTTTAATTTCCTGTGCATGAAAGATTAATCTGGCTGCTTTAATAATAAATAAGAAGGCAAGTTGAAAAG
This sequence comes from Ctenopoma kingsleyae, assembly GCA_032353495.1. Lineage (NCBI taxonomy): Eukaryota > Metazoa > Chordata > Actinopteri > Anabantiformes > Anabantidae > Ctenopoma > Ctenopoma kingsleyae. The sequence continues at coordinate 17,707,226 of JAUBNQ010000006.1, read as the reverse complement.
TGCAGAAGGCACCCTGAACTATAGCAGCAAGGATCCAAAAGACAGGGGAGAATAATACTCTGGCCTCTCCTGCCTCCATTTGTTCCATCTGTAACTGTCGTCTTCTGTCACTCTGTCTCTTCCTTCCCTGCTGTCTAAAAACATCCTGACTGTGGCTTCTAGATTAAGACAAGAGGACAGAATTGCTGTAGATGACATGGCCTACTAGCTATCCCCAGTGACATACTGATTCAGTGAGTCGAAGAGCTTGAGTTCATTTAGTACCAAAGTAACTGTTAGTTTCTGTAAGTCCAATAACAAAAATGTGACTGTTAAACTTAATTTAGTAAAGTCTTTATTATGTTTTTTTAGCCTATGAACAACAGTACAGTGACAACAGTAGTACAATTAAAGGTTTAATCAGCAGTCTAAATCTCAAAATCCTTCTGATGTACTTTAAAGCGCCACAAAGACCGTATTTGGAAGATGTCATGGTGGACACTTTGTTCAACAAAACATTATTCCACATCATTTCCGAATGCTAAATATCAGCTGTGGATCTTCTGCATTAATTATATTCTATACCCACGAAGCTGTGGAATCAGTGATCACACAGAAAGATATTTCTAAGTGTCTTATTGTAATTATTTGCTGTGTATATATCAATGGTGATTTTTAAATCTAATGATTTCCTTCTTGGCAATAAAAACTAATCCTACCTGATAAAACGTTTCTCAAAATGCAAAGTCGCCAAATTTAAAACAAGGCTGTTTTTTTCTTAGTCCCTAATATGCTTGCATTTTGGAGTGGTGGTGTTCTTTCATGCCCAAGTCAGCTGTTTAAATAGTCTGCCCAAGCAGTTTTGGTATCAACACATTCAGTGAGCCAGTTGGACAATCGATCAGGCACTCACTCACTTCATCCACATCCATCAACATTTCTCATCTACTTCCTCCTCCCTCCATCTCTTATGGTCCCCAGATAGACCAGAAAACACCTGGAGAAGACCCAAAAACAAGCTTCACAGCATCCCCTTGCAATTTTTCATCCCAACACACTTCTAACTTAGGCTGTGTTCTAATACCCCAGGAGCCCTGACAATGTGTCTTTGTCACCAAGAACAACCTCATCCTTTGCACCATCTTTCTGCTCCTACTTCCTGCTGCTACAGTCTGCCTGGGGATAAAGAGAAAAACAAAATTTTAAAAAAGTCTTGTGTCTACCCTCTGCTCACAGTAAAATGTCAGTGAACGAAATAGGTAGCTCAACATCATGTAACGAATAATTACCTCCATATTCCCCTCTTGCCCTCAAGAGGTTTGGTCATCGCAAAGCCTTACCTTCTTACAGGCTAAATAGAAATTGCTGCATTTTTCAACTGTTCAAGTTACGTTGGAAAATCAGAATCCTGCAATTATGTCTGACGTTTGCAACATTTTTGTCACATTTTGTGTTGCATCTGCATTGAGTTTGTTGGGTTATGGACTTTTTTTTTCTTACTGACTTTAGATTTCACTCCTTTTCTCTATTTCAGGTACATTTCTCACGCTTTCCAGGCCTTTTGCTCCCATTTCACTGCACAGATTATAATGATTAAAATAAAATGTTTGAAAAGACTGCATGGAAACTGCTTTGTATAAGCACTGCACATTATACAATAAACCTATATATTAGGAGGACTGTCAGTGAGAATGTGCCCCAGAAATTCAGAGGGTAAAGCAGCTCAGAAATGCATTTGATGCGCTACATGCCCCGTGATCATCCCATCAACTTTGCTTGATGTTGCGAGAGAGGGAGAGAGAAATATTATAAAGTGATTCCATTGACATGCAATATGGGATTTATGGAAAAAGCGACCGTTCACTCATCTTCATTAGATCAGAGAGATCAGGGAGATGGCGAAGTAACACAAACCTCTATTTATAACTATCACAAAGAGGGGGACAGGAACAAAATCCTTCTGTGACACTCAGGCGTTAAGATTTGCCATGCCTCTTAGCCATTTGTTGCCCACGAAAAATGACACAGACTAAAAACATCTTTTCAAGGTTTTGCAGCAGGCTGTGTTATGGAAGTGAGGAGCAAAAATGACACACCATCCGAGCCACTGCCAGCCATTTTCTGATGATGAGATGTTTCATGCTTCTTTAAGCACAGATTGCAAAATAGAAGTCACGTTGTGTCCTCCAGTGCTGAGGGAAATGATTGTGGCCTTGCAGGCAAAGCTGCCTCAGAGTATAGAATGAATGTGCCAGTGAAGCATACCACATTAAGATGCTACGGACCAGGGCATGCGCTTGTTCTGCTGTTGATAATGCCCTTTGGTGTAGTAGACTCACAAGGAACTCACCACAGTGACACCACACATTGACAGGGAGTTAAAACACTCAGGCTATGATAAATTTCGCTCTCAATAATAGAGAATCACTGACCTCATAACTTCATTTTTGGTGCATTTTTTTCCTCAGTTCTGTTTTTACATGTTTACTGATGTGATGAGTCACTGTTATGCCCGTTGGACCATATAAAACATGTCAGAGCCCTTTAGAAAATATCAGAAATGAATTACAATTAGATCTTAATTCTGAAAATACACACCTTAGAGATACACTGACAGCGTTTGGGGAGTCAAGGAATAATGAAATCCTTATAATACATAGTGGCATTAGGACACACAATGACATGATCTGATTTTTGGGTTCTGGTATTGTTTTTTCTGGGATGTTGTTTGCCAGTAGTGAGGGCAGGTGATCTGTTAACTGATTGGCTCATATAGATTGACACAAGCCCATTAAGGGCTCAAATGAGACCTTTTCTGTAGCCCTGAAAGAACAGGAAGAAAGGTCACACATGGCACAATGACCTAATAAAACTTAAAAGGTAAAACCATAAAACATAAATTATTGGCATGAAAAGGACAATCGATGGATCATGAAGAAAAATGAGTCACAGCAGAAGAGACTGTGCACACCTTAGATCCTGGCATTAGCTGGAGCTGTAAATTTGTGTTTGGTGTCAATTCAGTTTTATTTATATAGCACCAAATCACAGCAAAAGTCATCTCGAGGCACTTTACACTGTCTACAAGACCTTACAGAATAGAAGTAAATAAGTATGATGTCAGATTATATAGTGTGCAAAATACATCTGTATTAAGTGATTCTGATCAAACTCACTGAAACTCAGTGGGTAGAGCAGTCGTCACAGCCGTCGACTAGGAGCCCTCAGGGTAAGAAGTTCGATTCCAGACTCTTCCAGGCTACATGTTGACGTGTCCTTGTACAAGACACTGAAACCTCGAAGTACTCCAAACAACAATATGCCCAAGGGGACCAATATAATATGTCTTTATTATTATTAATATAATAATATTAACAGCTCTTCAAAAGTCTTTAAGTACAGTTTCACTCTTTTCAAGTTGCTAACTGCTGATAAAAATGCATAGTCACTAGTCTTGGGTTTGCATTATTTATTCAATTCCATAATTAATATAATAAAGTTAAGGTTTCGGATTCATTTATTTTTTTGGTGTAATATTGTTTTGAATCATATTTCTGGTACATCTCCCTATTTTAGTTTTAACTTATGAGCGAGAAGTAGAAAAAAAACACGCTCTTGGCCCAGGAGAGAAACACTGGTGTGACGTCTCCTTTGAGATTCATTTAGCACAGGTTTAAACACAGCTAATGTTGTCAGGCACGTCGGTGCGTTGTTGTTGAAATGCTGCAGATTAAACCACAAAGGGAGTACGCTGGTATCTGTTGTACCATCTCACATTTCCCATACTGTACGTCCTTGTTTGCGAAAGATAAAAATAACACATGAGGCTGTTCAAACGTAGTGATTCTTCTGGGGAACTAAACAAACATTATTTTGTGATGACTAAGAAGTAGCTCACGCAGGTACACTGTTTAGAGCTCCTTCAGCTCTACAAGTTTTTATCTTTTGTTTTGTTTTGTTCCTTTGTTTTTCCCCAAACAGTTCAGGTTTTGGGAGACTTTCAGTACAATTCAAAGTTAGTTTGCTTATAAATCACATCTTACTTTTAGCACATGCAAAAATATATATATATAACAAAAAATACTCTTTTTGTTACAGTATACAGGACTCAAATGTGTGTGTATAACAACCGTAGCGGACAGTGCACACCTATTGTTCATGTCGATAACCCTCCCCTTGTTATTGGTTATATGATTCAGACAATGAGAAGGTGGGATGGAAGAGTAGAGTCCCACACAGGGGGGAGTGGGAAAGGACGGGATGGAGCGAGCAGACACGAAGGAATAGACAGAGACAGAGAAAGAATTGGGGGATGGACTAAGCTGTCTGCTTCGGGACATTCAGGTCTCAGTGCCATTTGATGAAGATGAAGTGAAGTGTTAAAAATCAATAATCTGCTCGATATGTCCTCAGAAAGGTTTGACCACTGGGTACCCGAACAAGGGATTCATTTGAGATGCGGGTTGAATATATTGTGAGGCTTTCCAAAGCCTCAGTCAATTTCATTGCTGCTCTGGTAGCAACCAAGCAAAATGAAAGATAATCCTGAGCAAGACGCAATCAAATCTGGTCTAAAAGGTCTAGAAGCACAACATGAAATAAAAATTCTGGAACTAAAAATTGCAATGCAACAAAAACTGCAGATATGCTTGTTAGACTACTTATTAGAGAAAATACAACAGTGCAACTGAGGCAACAAAAATATGTTTGACATCAATTGCACAAAATGTAAATGAGACTGAACCTTAAAATAAGTAGATTCAATTAAGACCAAACTGCAAAGTCAGGCACACATTTCCAATTATATGCTGATTTATGGATCAAATGCTAATGGCCTAATCTCTCAGTCATGGTGGCTTTGACCAGCCTTCATCAGTCCTCTGGTTAATGTTAAAGATTTAGGAAAGACCATAAAAACAATCGTAGTTCATGTTGCTGCATATTATACTCTGAACTAACTAATTGGCATCTGTGATTTTTGTTATACAAAAAGGACAATTCAGGCTCTCACAAACACCGACTTCAATGTTGCACTGACATTGCAGTTGGCCCCCTGACAGCAGCAGCAGTTGAAACCACAGGGGAATGCACCATCTACAGGGGGTTTGTATCCCTCTATTGTAACAGAGTCACTGGACCATGTCCATGCAAACAGAGTATTGATCTGAATGGAAGACAACAAATATAAGATCATAATGGTCTTGCTTAACCTCCAGGCTGTAAAACGAGATCATCAGTCTGGGGAAAAAGTCTAGGGACCCTGTGGGTGATAAAGCGTAAAGAATGCACATATGTGCAGACGTAGCATGTTATACAACAAAAGAGAGAAGATCTGTGGAAACTGCTTCAGAAAAATAAATCCCAAGACACTTAAGGTCTCCTGAGCATCAGCTGCATAGGAAATTAGACCATTTAGTGTATGTGACGTATAATCATTTTAATTGGTTAGTTTTCATCATTTTTCACTTCACTGGATTCATCTAATTTAATTAGAACAGCTATGTTTCACTCGTCAGTTTTTCCCCCACAAAGAATGCAAACATTATAACATGGCTAGAGATTTCGTCATGCTTGGATATGATATGATATTTTTGTCTTTTAAAATGATCAGAGTCATAAATTCTTGTTATGACTCAGCCATGAGACATTATAGACAACAGGGACCCTCAAACACCATTAAAACCTGTTTAATGACTGGCATGACATATATCCACTATATTATTTCCTATATTCATCAAAAGTCAGTGTTTACACTCATGTACAGAGGTGTGTGCTATTTTTCTGTGGGTCAATATCAGGAAGCATGTTGTTCAAACAAACAAAAGTCATCTAAAATGCCGCTCCGTCAGGATGTTATGATGTTCCCCCTGAAGGTCATTTCTGTTTTGACAGTTTGGTAGTAGTTTGGTAGTCTATTGATTTTATAAAAAGACCATAGCCTTCTGCATGTTTTAGTCAATCTACTGAAATGTACAAACTAAATTTTAGAAAAGTAGATTCCATTAAAAGCCAAATTTCACTTTAATCTTTGTCAGATTACAAGCTACATTATATTGACAATAGATTTTGGGTTAAGGCTAAAGGCTATTGCACTAATAAAGGTATATTCAGATGAAGGCATGTAAAATGCTCTCTGTGTCTCTAATAGATTTAAAGGTTCAAATAATAGTGATGGTAGTAATAAGGATAAAATAAATGCATGTTCCACGGCTTATTGATTATCACCGTACCTGCCTGGAACTACTAGTACAAAGAATTATGGCCAAAACTAGAGCATTCAGAAATGTGAGCTATATGTAATTTGTTTAGGAGCTAGAACGTAAAACATTCCAGTATGGTCCTTTAAGAATGAAATGGAAGATTTCTTTATAACATTTCACAAATCCAAACAGATGTACTTTAAGTTTAATCTTGAAATGAGTAAAATGAAATGAGTAGTAATACTACAAGTTGAAATTCAGGCTTGAAAATAGCAAGCACTTTATTCTACCTGTGAAGTAAAAAAAAAAAAGTGTCTTCCATCAGAGAATAACATATTCAAACCATGATGTATGAGCCTGGGAGAAGCTTCTATTAATTATTCATGCCAGGTAACGTGAAGGTGCCATAGTCCTGGTACATTATGCGGAACTAAATGAAATAATGCAGACATCATGGTTCATTGCAACAACTAAGTTCCATATCACCTGCAATCTATTTTGGCTAATCAATCTGCCAGCGCTCCCATAAGATTAATTATCCTGCGCTGGATCTCTCACTATCAAACCCCAACTCCTTTCTGTCACATTCCACTCCACCACACCCTCCAGCTGCTGATAACTGTTCTCCAATAATTAGTACTGGAAGTAACAACACAAACGGAATTGAAGTGCACTTTAAAACGTATATAATAATAATAATAATAATGATGCAGCACTCTTTATCTACAATAATGCAGATCCGCCATTAAGAGGCAGGCCTGAGTGAGCCAGGGGTTCTGCCTGCCTAAACAAAAGTAACAAGATGTATTACTACAAGCTATAAGCTTTTCAGCATCATGCATCTATATTGATTAAGTCTCAAAAGCCTAACTGGAAGGGTGTCGTATTTGGCCCCTCTAGTAGGTTGGCACTGTTGCAGCTAGACTCGTTTCGGCATCTTCTCAAATTTTTTCTAACCAGCATGGCTCTTTTACTCAGCTGAACGGTCCGGTACCCACGTGCTTTGTGCCAACAGGTCTCTATGTGCCTAATTTATCATTCGTGCATACACAGTTTAGTGTACCATGTGTCCCATGGTAATTTCTGCACACAGAATTCGATGCATCAATTTATTCTTGTGCTTGAAAATTAATGCACATGAAGAAATCCCCTGACCAAGTGTTCAGTACATTTGTTCTTCATCATACCTTCCGTTAATGTGTTTCCTATTGATCCTGATTTCTGCCACAAATACTTTTTTTCATCTGATTATCAACATCATCCAAGAAAATCGCTCTTGCAATTGTATTTTACTGACATTCCACTGAATGGTCATTGGTCTTGCACAGGAAGTAGTCTTCCACAAAAACACTATCAATAGGCAGCACAGCAGGTGAAATAAACAGCATAATTTAGAACTCACCCAGCTTTCCAGTACCTAACCCATCTAATTGGTGAGCAAATTGTAGAGCAGCAAGCTGGTTTTTCAAGTTAGACGTCTTGTAGAAATAACAAAGTAGACAAAAATGAAAGACATTTAGGTGCAGAGTGAATCAGCTTTTGATTTTAATAAATTGAAGGATGTTTTCACACAGTTGAATGAAAGAAACAAACTGTCCTGGTGTAAAGTATGACAGGCCTTTCTTCCTGGTCTTACTGTGTGTTTGTGTTTATTGCTCGTTTAGTTGTGTAACAGATTGACAGGCTTTATAATCAATGCTGATCAATAGATATCAGGTTTGGTAAAATGACTTACTGCACAGTGAGGTGCTTGCAAACTGGGAGAAAGTCATAAATCAAGTTTGATTCATGGCACAGCATCTTGAGATGAAAAATACAGCATTTGATTTTATTCTCTGAAAAAATAAACGATGTCTTCATGTCGCTGAATCCAATTTTCAATTTTTCTGTGAGCAATAAATTGCCCACTTCTACTTTCAGTCCTACACTGATATGTACATACCAACAGATTCTCATCCCACAGGGTCACGCAATGACTCATTCCACTTAGTGTCTCAATGCAAATACTAAAGGAAGCCTTTGGCGACACACCAGATGCATCACTCCTTGACGCCATGGAAATGATGATGGTCGCCTGCCTGACATCACGCCAAAACGATTGGTTACCGGGTGTAAACATCACAGTTTGATTGGCTATATACAAAAGACCAGCTAAGATAGGCTAAGCAGGGGTTAAAGTTGTTTTAAATGTTTGCCGATATTACTACCACAACCTGTCACTCTTCCTTCACTTCTTCTCACCTTCTCAGGAAACCACAAGAATGTTTGGAATTTTGATTAATTTTATCCTTGAGCAAACAATATTAATAAAGTGTGAATTTGCTGCATTTCAAAACGTATTGTGTAGTGCCAATATATATTTTAATGGTACACCGTACCAGATCATACTGGTCTATTTTCACCCATGTTTAAAAGTAAAGTACTTCCAGGAACGGATCTGTTACAACACACGTCTCACACAATAAATTGACATCCCTGTGCTTCTCCCTACTAATGCTATAGGCTACCTTTAGCATCAGTATGCGACAAAGCATCAGTATCTGACACCCTTGGACTGACTGTACATACAGTACAGATGCAGTACAAGTAGGAGATGGAGTCAAATATCTGTATTTCTTGCTTCATATTATTGAATAATGAACACTTTTAAAAAAAATGTAATGTCTGTCCAGTTAACTCCTCTGTCGACATTGCTACGCACATTGACTGATCACATTACACTCTATAACTCACCAGCAATAGATGATGAAAGAGAAGTCTAGCAGTCCAACTGTTAAGCTTCCTCTGGTCAGAGGAGCTGCTCTTAGTGTTTAATCCCTCACTGAACATTTTTACTGTAGGTTGGCTGATCAAATGCCCCATCAGAATGTAAATAAGTCGAATGGAGTTTCTGATGTGATGTTACTTCCACAATACATTATTTACAAATACAGATTATGTTAAAACCTTCACAAGTGAATATGTAAACCTTTGCAGTTATAACATAATCATATTTCCATTTAAATGTAAGTTTAAAACACATTAATATCAGGTCAACAGTCTTAAGATTATATAATGAAAAAAAGCATACCTTTTCTTTAACTCTAGGTACAGCATGGTATTTCTTTGTTGTTTTCTATCAAATATGGCATTTATGTAAGTTTGATGAGTTCTTTCCCCCTCTGCCGGCATACGGTGTCCCAGGTTTCTGCTGAAATGGAGGCATGTGGCTTTGAGTGGCAGAAAAACACTGAGATAAATCGTCAAGGCCCGGAATGAAATAAGCATTTGATGCTTAATTTTTTCCTTCTCAGCAAAACTAAAGGAAATACATATTTTTAAGGCTTTTTTTATTTGCAATATTTCAGCTCAGATTTTAGGAAGTAATCATTCAAACAAATAGCTGAATAGTCAGATGAAACTGGATGAGGATAAAGATAGTTCCTTCATAACTGAGGATGCTGTGCATAAAGGTTGGATATGTAAAACATGTTGGACCTGCAGTCCTTAAGTTATTTTGTGAAACCTAAGCTGAAATATGTAATATAAGGATTTCAATTCAGCTTGAAATCTAATGATAAGGTGCCAACATTTTTCTACCAGCCAGATGGAGAAGTAGCCAGGAATGGGATGTAATAATATAATCTACAGCAAGAAAAAACAGTGCAGATTGCACAGGGTCACAGGGTACAATAAATCACTTCCTTCGTTGCTGCATGATTGCGTTATTGTTGACTTGCATGAATTGATCTGGATGATGGCTAATGTGAAAAGGCCACACCTGTGTGGGTCAAATGATATGCATATGGCCCACAGGTGCTCACAGACATACAGTCATGTGCAAACCTCAGACAAACAATAACATGTAAATCCACTTTTTTGCAGCAACATGTCCCCATTTCTCTTAAACATAATCCTCTTCAAACCACAAAGTCAATGCTGATTGAGGTCAAATGACAAAGTTTCACAGATTAGAAGACGTCCCATTTTGTTTATGCACAATAAAGCCTACATAAATATCCAATTCTTTCAATTTGTGCTGTAATTCATCACAGTGCGGTGTTTGAGCTGTACTGTTACGACCCATGACATCTGACAGGCAGTAGGCGGTATTTCATTTCACCTGTCTCATAAAATTACCTGACATAAACAATCCAATTTTATTAACTGTGCATAGGCCTCTGTAATTATATTATCAAGGGTATGGAGAGGGAGAACAATGTGAGAAATAAGAACTACCCTCTTAACTCACCTCTACCCCCTATTCTTTATTTTACCAGCAAAAGTAAGTCTAAACGGCAAACCTATGCGTTTAATTTGCCATGAGTGTGTTGTTGTATTCAAAGATTATAATGTGCGGAGAAAATACTGTGAGAAACATCCAAGAATATGCACAGACTTTCTCATGTTAAGAGAGTAGTAATTTTAGTGCCGACTATGATTAGGATTACTTTTTTTGTTAACATAATGATCATACGTTCACAGTTAACGTAAATGACAAATTGCAAGTAGTGAACATATTAATGAAATGTTCGCAGGCGGCATGATAGCTCAATGGGTAGGTCAGTTGTCTTCAAACCCGAGGGTGAGTGATTTGATTCCCAGTCCCAGCAAGCTACGTGTGCCGGTGTCCCTGGACAAGACACCGATACCCTGACCCTTGGCACCTGACAGGGGACACCTTGTCCACAACAAATTTCCCTAAGGGGATCCAAAGAGTATCTATTTATTTATTCTTTTTTTTTTGACGACCAAAATATCTGATCTACATCCGGTTTTCTTTCAGCGAAAATATCTGCTGTTACAGTTTAACATCAGATGGGTGACTGTAGCATTATTAAAGTGTTTTATGGTTGGGATCAGGCATCACAGCAGTGGGTTGGGATCAGGGAAAGACCATGGACTGGTTAATGGATAAAAATGTCACTTCACACACACAACATCTGCATTAGAAATGAAACCAAAACATGATCTTTTCTCTAATCCTAACCTCAGTACTTTTCTTGCCTAAACCCAATCTCACGGGGGACTGAGGTCTCTGGCATGTCAGTCAGTAAACACCCTCTATTCACCTCTTTCCTAATTGCTCCGCGTTAATAAATTTATCAAGTCATTCATTCACAAATATATGTGTCAGTACAACGTAACAATTACGTTCTTTAGAAAAACTTAATCGGGATTGCAGTTTAGCTGTATATAAACGTAATTTTTAAGAGAGAGGGTTGGCTTGTGAATCACTATTTTCACACATGGACTGCTAAAAATCAGCTCTTGTTGTTCCCTGGGTGACAGTGATCTTCGCCAGTGTCTTCAGATTTTTCTGACATTGTGTTTGTACCTTTGTACCAAAGGTTTGTACTTTTGTTCAGAAGTCGGTTTAGTAGAAATATTCATTTGTGTTAGTTTTTTCTTTTTTTATGGGTTTGCACACTTGTAGATTTGACAGCATTCACAGTTGTTTTTTTCCTGTGCCTGTCAATCAAATGTGACCAAAATATCTATTCATTTCTTAGAGCCAAAGATATTGTTGGTGATACTGTTCACTATTGTGTTGTTTTGTATGGATTTAAAGACCTTTATTTTGTTAAGTTTGTTATTAAGTTGCTGCTTATCTGTCACTGAAAATGTGCGGCCCACATAACTTTCTAGATTTGAAAATCTGGCCCAATAGGTAATTGAATAGCCCTGCTGTAAAGGGTTTATGCCCATTATAAATCACTCCCAGTTTAGGGGGGAAGAAAAATCTGGGTAAGAGGTACGAAAACCTCTGACCACAGCAACTAGGTTATAGAAGGATGCAACAAAACAGGCATGAGATCGGAGACACTGCACCATGGCATTAGTTGCACTAATATTTTTGCAATCATACAAGAATGTTGCACATATAGTAGCATATTTAACCCTCAGTCTCCTTTATTTAGCAAAAGGGTAATAGAGGATTAGTTAGTTCTCATCTGTGTAGCTGTATCTCTGACTCTCGTCAGACTGCTACCAAAAAAGTGACTTGATGAAAAGGAAGGGTGTGATGTTATTATTCACAGTGAGTTCACCTGGACTCCATCTGTTTTGTATTCTCCTCCCTTTCATGTATTTTTTTTTTATTATTTTGCTGGAGAATACAAATAGGAAGTGGACTATCCTGTATCCATATATAAGTAAGTAAGTCACTGGAGAGCACAAAATGGGATGTTTCAAAAAAATGTATTGAACAATGAGAAAGATGTGGGAAGGCGCTTGCACCTGTGTAAGACCTGTGTTAAAGGTTTGTGTTATCATGCTCTACTGGATCAAGACTTTACAAGCCACTGCCTCGACTCTCGTCTCTTTTCATGAAGCACTTAGGCAGATGTTACCTGCCAACCGGCTTTGCCTTTCCTGTCGCACCTGCCCTAGTGCTTCTGCAGCTGTTTCCAGCACAAACATAATAGTGCCTATTTCACCTTCATTGTAGCTTTGATTTTGAGTAGAACAGAACTCTTTGTGTTCTAGAGGGAAACACTTTTGGAAGGGTTGAAAGGCTAAATGTCAGTCTAAACCAATATGTGCTTGTGGGTCAGGGAACATGATGCTTTGGAGAGGATTTTAGTTTTAGTTTCCTGGTAGTGCTCAATGCTTTCATGAGCATGGAAAAAGAAGGCTTTTTCCCAGAGGAGTAATCAACGAAATGTTTCTATTGTGCTACTTCACTTGTCAAGACCTACTGCACCAGTAGAAATGGCGTTGAATGGAAGTATTTACCTCTCTAAACACATTTGTTGTGCCAATCCAAGCACAGCATCCAACTAAAACCATTTGTCAAGTCAATATTGTTGGGGAAAATCTCTTGGGGACATGTGCATTTCTTTCTTTTCTTACAATGACTGATGATGATCAAACCCGGTGTAGGGATCTCAACAGAGCTAAAGAAACAATTAAAGAAATAAAGAAACACACCAACTACCACCCTAATAGACAACGTCAGGATTCAGAGGAACCACCTGCTTATCGAACACAAAATTGATTTTGCAGGGTGTCTAGGGGTGGAGTGGTGTTATTTAACTTTTCAAGAATATACATTTCAAAGAAGTGAACCTTTACTCTGGCTTTTTAACAACTAGCAGAGGAGATGCTCTCAGTTTAAAAATGTAATTGCTTAGAGACTTTGAAGCAAGGGCACCTGTCATGTATGGTGTAGCTGAAAAGCACTTACTCATGTCACTGCCCTTTCCCAGCTGCTTTTGTAAATGTGCAGTTGCAAAGCCGTGGATGAATGTATTCTCTTGCCATAAGCATTGACTGCTATTTAATTTTATCTCAGCTAGATGAAAAACTGAGCTAAGGCTGGGTTGATGGGTCAATCTGCCCAGAGCCTCAGACCATCTGAAAGCCTTTGACACTAGTGTGGGAAGAATCAGTGCCAATACTTACACTAAGATTTGATATGTGTAAATAAAATACTGTATACTGGTAAAACATGACACACACACACACACACACACACACACACACACACACACACACACACACACACAAAAGCAACTTTGAGTCCAGTACTTTGCTCAAGGACATTTCAATATGTGGCTACTCTTATGTTACTTCTGAATATTAACCATATATTAATTCACAGACAGGGGTAAAAATGAACTGAATTTGGTGTGGGGCTGATGTGAACATGTCTAATTAGTAGATTTCATCATTTTGCAACTAGGAATGCAGCTGACTGATACTAATCAGGAGTCACTTTATTTATGTGAACAAATGGATGACACAAAATTGTTTCCTTGTGCCCTGTTGTATTAAATCAATGACAAGTGGGAGTATTTTGCACATCTGAATGTGACAATGCATTAACCAGCACAGGTATACATCAGGTTTTATTTATTTAAGTTGAGCGCCTGCAGGACTTCCTTTGAGGGCAGCAAATTTGTATGAGCGTTGGTATCAGTAGTGTCCAAATCGATTTGAGTATAGAGGTTTGCTGTACTCAACTTATTTCTTCCACTGCAGCCAGTTTGTACCATCACCCCACTCTGTGTCACAGCATGTCCTCTTTGCTGGCATCCAAGAGAACAACTGTTCATATGCATTGCTCTGGTGTCCTGTATGAACAAAACATTATAATCCAATGTTGGGGGATTATAACTTGACGGGGGGGTAATGGTTTGATGGTAAATTAACTGTTACCATCAAACTTTATTACATTTTAAGTTTTAGTCCAGATAGATGCGTTTGAGCAAACTACTGAATCCTACGCTCCATAAACAGCCCCTTTAATGACTGTTGATGACTGTACAGTATGATGCTGTAATACAAAATACAGAAATTAGGATTAATAATCAATTCTGGATTCTAATATAAAGTACACACATAGACAGGTGAAAGTAGCAAAAACACTAATACACCAAAGCATCCAGAAAGTATCCAGATAATCATTCAAAACAAGCAGGTATGACTTAATAAACAATCATAATTAATAACTAAACACATGCTACAGTTTAAAACTCCAGTGGCATCATCTGGCATCAGTTCATTCTCAATTTGGCATTTGTCCATTTTCCATTCAAATGTGACTGAACATGTAGAGTATCAGTAACTCTAAACTTTGATAACCGAAGCCAAATCTGATTATTTTGTCTCTTTATATTTCGCTGTGTAGGGTTGTAATGTAATTACTCTTCAATGTCCTGTCCCTAAACAATTTGTACAGGCATACATAATATTCTGGCTTTCTGAATGATGCTAAAATTAGGAAATGGAGTTCATTCAATTCATTTAAGCAGAGAAACTCTGTAAAAGTCTATTTGTTAACAATAATCTGATCAACAAATGAGAAAGTCAAGACCCTATGGTTCACCAGTGAATCAAATGCTATGTTCATTCTCTGTCACTGTCAATTCTATTTGTTTCACTCAGCCTCTCTCTGTTTTTCTTTATTTTGTGTCAGCAGCCTCAAACCAAGTGTCCTTGCTAAAAAGAGTGACGTTCAGAAGCTAATTAGGGCCCCATTACTTATTTAAAAGTAACTTGTTTATGTGAGAGCAGAGGTATAAATTATCCAATAGAGGATGTCTTTGGGGTATTTTGTTGAACAGAGCTTTATTAACAGCAACTGGTAAGGGCACTTTAATGGCATCCCAATTATTTCTAGAGTCCCCGCTGTTGCCAATGCCAGCCAGAAGCAGCCAGCTAGCACCTATTTAGAGACGAGAGGGAACTGTAGGACTTAATGACACTGTTAAAAAGATTCTCTGTGGACAGATGTGCTTTTTATTTGGACCAGGGGACAGTTTTGTAGTAAAATGAGAGCAGCAGAGCTAAAAGAAAAAAAAAAAGCTCTCATTTTGTGCTTCTAGTGCAACTGAACTGGCATTATTCACGTTGCTCAGATGGACATTTTATTCTAAAATGAATGCTGTATTTCTTTAATGCTCCAGAAAATTTGACAGTTTTTAGTTTAACAAAGAACTAATAGTAATAGCAGATACTTAAATTAATGACCATTATGTCTCAAGATACCAGTGACATCCGAATTTATGAGTACTACAGAGGTTTTTATGTGTCACAGCAGCATTACACTATGAATGATTATGTCAAGTAACTCTCAATGAACATCATCACTCTTAGTTTCTCAGAATTTGTCAATTTACATCAGTTGACCTTGTGAAGAACACAGCTAAGTGCTCTTTACGTGAGCACAGCAATCAAAAGCAGGAACACGCCATGTCTGCTTCAGAAAAACACTTAATATCAGCTGTTATAGTAACGGCTTGATTATGACAGAATAAGTAGTGCATTTTGAGAATTAATGCTAAAATTTTGCAGGTAAGACGGGAATTCTCATCAGTGGTTAGAAAAAGAAAAAAACAAGGAGGAGCGCAGACAAATTTGACCAGGATGTGTCATCATGTAATAATAATGAATTGTAAAAGAAATAACGCTGCAGTAATATCCCCAGTGAACACAAAACATGCTGGTTTTCTAATTAGAGTGATTAATTTAAGATGAGTCATTACTAACTATTTTGCATCTTCTCTTACATCTGAAACAATACCTGATAAAGCGTCTCGTCTTTTTATCCTCGTCTCCTCTCCCCTGAAGTCACCTGGCTTTGTGTTTTCTCTCTCACTGCCACCTGTTCTATCAAAACTCCCTCTATCTCTCCAGTGTTTTTCATTTCATCTGAAGACTTCAGAGGTCCTCCACACACCTGCTGCTGCATCTGCCTTGGAGCTAAATAAATTAAGCACATGCACAATAATGTAAATTATTTGGACTTGCTGAAATATTATTCAATTTACTTTCAGGACATCTGAACATATTTTACAACAGCATAGTTTACTACAGCATGGCAGCAGTTGGAGATGGCACCATTACAAGAGTTCAGGGTGTAGATGGACGATATGGCACCCATCACTACAACACCACCATGTATCAAAAGGCTGATGGATATAGTTGAACACGACATTAAGACAGAGAAATAAAGGATGCCGGGAAAGCAGGTAATATGGCAGTAAGAGTATAGAAAACAGAAGGCTGTTCACACTATGCCTCCTGTAGTTTGATTACTTCACTGAAGCCCTTAACAGTTTAATGGGAGTTAATGAGGTAGAAACTCAAATGTTAACATTCTGACTTTGTCATATACACATGCCTTCATCATTTTCAATAAAAGAATAACACACAGGAAACAGTTTTAAAGGGTTAAAAGCTAGAGAGAATACTTAGCCCCTAGATTAGAGAATGGAATGAAAGTCTAGGGATGTAACAGTGTGGACTACAGAGCCAACAGTCTAAGCCGGTAGGAAGCAAATCCCAAGGGAGGTGGTTTTACAGTCTCAGCCAACACTTAAACATACGGACATTGTAGGGGATGAACACAAGAGGAGCTAGCTGCTTTCAAGAGCTAGACTGAACTGTCTTAGTTCAGCTCAGCTCAGCTCAGCTGCCATTGAGCTTTAACACTTAGAAATAAACTGGATGGACTAGAAAAATTCTACCAGCATATCAAGGTTACTATAAGATGAACATTATACTATAGGTATAAGAGGAGAACATGCACTAGACCTTCTGTACATTTAAGTTGTTGCTTTTAGCGTAGGAATGCTTAAAGCTGTACGTCTTGTGTATGTCTGAATACTCAAATGCTCACCCAGCTTTTAGGTGCAACCCTGAAACTATTGTTCAGCGTGATGGAAAGAGATCTCGGCAACTGCAATATCACGCATTTCCCGTTGAAGATGACATTCCTCACAAATGCAATGTAATGTTGTGTTGTGTTTTTATGAGGTGGTTCATTTCTTTCAGTACCTTAGATATACCATACAGCATGTGGAGGCTGCAATATGTATTTCTCTGGATCTCCTTCTCAATCTCCATCTACAGGGCAGCCTCATCAGTTTTAAATTCAGTGAGTTACTGTAGGTATAATAACCAAAGCACATTACCACCGTGACAGCTGGAACACAACACACAAGAGGTAGATTAATTAACCATGTATGTAGCATGGCGGTGGCACCATCCCAAGGACGTGTGAAAATCACAAAATACAGACCGTTACCCTAAAACACATTCATCACAGCACAAATCTGGTGGTCATGCCCACCAGAAACACCACTGACAATGCTCTTAATTGGGTTTTCAACAGATTGAATTAATGCAATGGTTGGACTCTACACCAGGGCCATTTTTAAGCAGGAAGTGTTGCTACGTGTGGAGAGGAATGGAAAGAACACCTTCAATTAA
>JAUBNQ010000006.1:17596001-17606899 GCA_032353495.1 Ctenopoma kingsleyae | reverse complement strand
CAACAGTTTTTGTTATGATCATTTCCATGGAAATATTCATGATTTTGTGTGATTTCATCAGGGGGGCTAATAATTGTCCCCCCATCTGTATATCATTAAATTAAAGGAAAATCTTCAGAGAAACCAGAGCAGGGTGATTAAATTGTAAAGCTGTTCAAATAATGATGGAAGCACAGTATATATTGATTGATGCTTGGCCAGAGGTGTGAGAACAACTCAGAATGCGGTGGCAGTGCTGTCTCAGCAGGACAGTGAGGTGACTTTATCTTGGCTGCATCACAGGGACAATCTCTTTCCCCAAGCAATTTGGCACAAAGCAGTCTCTAGCAAATGTAACTAATCACCTTATGTTTGGTACTTGTTTACGCCATGAACATTTCATCCAACAGCATTTATCTGAACCAGTCTCTGCTCTATCATAATCTTGAACAAACAAAATTGGCTCAATAAAATTTACAGTAGAAGCTACTAAGCTAAGCTGTAGCGGTGGAGGGCAGTGAAAAGAGTGCCTGTGCAACCCCACTAGCTAGTCTAGAGGTAAGATAAACTTCATGGGTCAAGCTCAAGATGTCCGATTTAACTATTATTTAAAAATGAGGCCAAAGGAGAATTTCTCCAAACAAATGAAATATTAATATTTTTTGTTTGGTTATTTAGAGCTCAGGGAGTGTTTGGATGGCTATTATTTTCATGGATATTTGTTTTAATCCCTACAGACAATTGTCAACCCTCAGCATATGATGAAAAGATGACCTCATTCAGCTTCATACTAGTGTCTTTCATTAAAGGAACAGGCTGGTTATATAGTCATTCACTTTAATTTGTGATTTATAAGAAGTAAAACAATTTTGGTCTGGTAGTGATGGCTCTTTAAGATTGTGTGTTTACCGGCAGAATTCCTTGTGAACTACTTGACAACTGGTTGGCAGACAATGTGAAGGGGGTTGTGTCTTCAAATGACTGAGGTAGTGTTGATTCAGCAGAGATTGTGAAGGTTAAGGTGACTCATTTATAATCCTCCCAATGAGTGTTTTATTAGTTTAGTTTCATAGACCATAAAATTATTGGATTCAGTGTGCTGCACTACAGTATATGCATTTTAGACCATTTCTCTCAGTAGCATAGTAGGCAAAAACTGCTTACTTTGTCTATGTAGCTAGAGTAAATTATTGTGAACTACTTATCTTTTACTCTAGAAAATACAGTAGCACTTCTGCAGCTAGTTGAATTTCCAATCACTGCACCAACTTTGCACAGCCCAGAGGGACCCATCTTTTGAGGTTATAGTGCATCATGGATATTACTACTCTGAAATTACCAACTTCACTCACTGGATAAAGTAAAGCTCCTGCAGGAATAGCATTTAGAATATCTGCAATTTTATACAACCAGGGCAATGGAAAGCTTCAAACTTTAGGTTTAAAAGGTTTAAACTGGTTTGTTAAACCTGCACCCACTGTACTGTTATGGGACATGCAGATTCCCTGGCTAACACCTGGCATGTTCTATTCCTTGTTCTCTGGTCTGCTTGATTTACACAGTCATTGTCAATCCCATATTTGTGTAGCTAACAGTATATGTGTAACCTCCAATTCTACCTTTCAATTGATGCCATTCAGAAACAGGGTTAATCCTGACAACAAAAGAAAAACGTGTGTTGTCAACAGTTTTACTTTGTGTTTCTTGACATCTCTCAGCCCTCCAGTCTTAAATTGTTTTACGTGCTTGGCTGGGTCAACTTGAGCCCTTGGTGTGAAGTTTATTGATCCATCCTGAGAAAAGAGACTGAAATATGCTGGTGACACTGCTTCCCATTGGATCTTAAGTCTTTTTGTCTGACTGTTCTTTCTCTCACAATCCATCTGATGAATGTACATTTAAAGTCAAGCAACTTTGAAAATAAAGCCAGTGACTAAACAGACGCTAAGGCTGCAGATCCAGAGTGTAAATGGGTGGGGACCTTGCAAAGTAGATAAAGAGTAGCAGTGCTAGGAAGAGAAACTAAATTGAGATTTGAGCAAGAGGCAGAACATGCAGTGGTAATATACAGAAGGCAATATACACATGATCACTCTTCATAGCACATCTCAAATAATTCTCTAGGGAAATAAAATATGGAGAAACATTTACAAACCCCACAGAGAATTCATCTGCCACTCTGAAAGTAAAAACAAACATAACTTAATGAATATGTTTGTCAGTCTTCTGTGCAGTCATGCAAATTTTAACGCATGCTTATTTTTCTTGCACATCACCACCTCTTCATCTAAATCCTCTTTAATATTCTGCCATGCATATTTTCTCTTGTTCCTTGGCTCATTTTCCTGTCTGTACTTCTTCCTACATATTTCCTAACTTTCAGATTCAAACATCTAATTTGTGCTGTAATCTTGCAAAGTTGATCATAAATGGAAATAACACCATTGCAAAAATTTGTCTGCAGCTGTAGTTAATCAAATCCCAATTCATTTTGTTTATTTTTTAATTCTTCCACCCAATATGTTCCTATTTTTGATTGGGTTGTGTCTAGTACATGGAGAGTTTGATCATGATCACAATCAAGTCCGCTAAACCAGCATAAAACCGCTACTAACACTTGTTTGTCCTTTAATCCAAACGAGTATGAGACTGCTTCTTGCTGTATGTGCGGCTTGTTTAAACTGACAAGACATTTTGATGAGTCCATTAATGGTGTCAGTCATATAGCAGGATGTTCAGTGCCATTATTTTATATATTTGATAATTTTGCACAGCTCCATGAGTGAAGCTATACTTGTCAGAGAGACCTCTGCAGCCAAGCATAACATGAGTATTGGATTCATCTTCTCTCATAATTTTAGTCTCGTCTTTTGAAACTATCCATTTCCTCTTTGTTTGCATATTCCAACTCCCTCACTTCCATTTCTTCCCTTTCTACTCATCATCCATTACAATTTTTGCATATCCATCAAGTCCAACATCCAGCTTTTCTAGACATAGTTAAACTCAGGGCCCATGAAATCTGTAAAAGGGTATGTAAAAAAAAAAAAAAAATAGAAAATAAAATTTAAAAAAAGTAAACTATTGTCTGAGAGGCATGAAAGCCCAAGCAAAACCTCTATTTGGTACTGGGCCGCAGATAAAGAAAGTAATTATTTTATTTCTGTTTTCACACAACAGTCTTATTTTAAAACAATCACAGGCATGTTCACAAACAGAGCGCAGACCGGAATCTTCCGGTTTTTCATAATAAAAGACTGGCAGAGTCTGCCGTCTGCACTCCATTTGTAAACATGCCTGGTGCATTGAGCACATCTGTGCTGCAAGAGGGTCAATTGCTGGCGATTGCAAATGATGGTGGCCTTTTAAGTAAGTTTGACACGATCACTGTATAACAGCAGCATTTGAATCGCCACAATAGAGATCGGCTTTTCAATCGAGTCAACACCCCCGGCCGCACAGAAATTCATCTTCACCTATATTTATTATAACTTGTTTTCTTTCCGTCTTGTTGTTTCCCTTCACATTCATTATGTTTTGTATTTGTTCCTTCACCGTTTCTTTCCTCCTGAGCTGAACTTGTCGCAGCATCACCCTATTCATCTCTCCAGAAAACTGTGCCAGGTGCAGATTCATTTACACACATGCCCACTGTATTCCATTTCTCTTTACTTATCTTAAAAACTGTCATGTGTCAAATCAGCTAGGCCAGTTTGTGTGCAACACAAGTACACAAATGTGTGCATTCTCTCACTGAATATTACCTCACAGAGAAAAAGGTAAACGTAAGCTTTTATTTGCATCATTCTTTACTCTAAAAGGTCTGCTGAAATGAGTCACTATAGCCATGAAAACTGCATAATCTCAGACATGACTCATGTATAATGGTCTACACATTTAATACAAATGTATCAACCTGACACATTTTCTTTTGCCCATTCCAACATCAGAAGGAATAAACAATCTGCCAACTGCTGATGTGAAAGATGTGAGGCATTTTATGCTCTAATCTGCACAGTCAGCTCTTATACATTTTGGAAACATTTAAAAAAAAAAAAAAAAAAAAAGTTCTATGATGGAGAGCATTTTCTTCCTGCAACCTGACCTCAACTTTTCATCTCTCTAAGCAGTTTCCTTGCATTTAAAGTAAACTATCATTTACTTTGCAAAGCCTTACAAAATCAATGTAAATCTTTGATGTAAAAGTGCACTGTTGTCTTTCCAGGAGAATGTCCTGCCTTAGGGAATTATGTCCTGGGGCTCCTTGCTATGCATATGGGTTTGCATTAAACCACATGGTAAATGGAAGGACACCGCTTAGAAAGCTAATTGTAAAAGCAGTGGCTCCACTCCAGAGAGCCAGAGCCCTTAGGACTGGAGCTGGCAGTAACGAACACACAGCAAAGAGAAGCGGAGAATTTTTAGGCAAATATTACTTTAAAACTAATCTGAACAATCTTTTTACTTTTATTTCATTATTACTGCTAGTTACTTACCAGCTAAAGTAGCAAGTGCAATATGAAATGAAATGCATAATGGGATGCGAGTTTCTTAGATACCAACAAGTCCTCCAAGCTTAAACATCCATATTGTTCATTTCATGTCCCAATATGGAAGTTTCACCCTTGCCAAAAACACTGGACACCTTACAAACAATGCAATTACGTTTTGACTGGCAATTGATGTAACTGAAAACGTACATTTTCATAATCTGTCCAAACATCTGTGGAGTGAAGTATCAGTTATTTTAGTTTTTGCCTGCAGGATGACAACTGTTATCTCTTTGTATTAGTGGAACCAGCACTGTGCATTGAAGGGTTTGGGCTCAGGGGACAAAATTTGGAACACTGCAGATTTTTGCTGCCTCCAAAGGTTTGAAGCAATTGTTCAGATAAAAGTTGTGACCCCAGGAAGGTGCCTCAACATTTTAAATTTGTTCATGAGGTCCAGAGTATGACTGGTAACTCTGAATTAATTCTAATTTTATAAAATTATGATTATTGTAAACTACTATCTACTATCAATTTAAATTTTTAATTAAATTTTAAATCATGAGCTGACTAAATGTCAAATAGAGTAACTCATTAACCTTTAGAAACATCTGGCCTCATTCACCAACAGTTTTCATGAAAATTCTGATATTCAACGAAGATTCATTCAGATTTTCTTGTTCGGGATTTGTTCTTGGTGAGAACAGAATTGACACTCAAAAGCATAGCCACACACATTTTAGTGGTCACATTTTGGAGCAAAATAAAGTTACTGCATTTTTGTCAGTACAACAGTTGTATAATAGGACTTAAATTTATTTTTTTCATATTTTAGCATTAATGATCATTTAGTTACTTTTGAAATAAACAATACTTCAATTCACATCACATCACTCTAAAACACTGTGTGCCACTTGTCTGTCTGAGCCAACACTACAATACGATGTGGCTCCTGAACCTCCTGCCACCAAACAGCAAACTTGCCCATGCAGTAAGTCTGGGCAAGCCTGTCCTCCAAAGGATTTGTGCTCAACTGTCTACTTTCCTTTTCCATTTCTGTGCAAGATCCCGGTGTGTGCATACGGTCATGCAATCTCTACCTTTGCTACATGGGAATAACTAGAACATGCTTTCAACTTAGAAAGATAATGGGATTCATCAATGTATGAACAAAGTGAGCAAATCTGTAGTTTAAGAGCATGTCATCAATCATAGATTTTTTTAGACTTTTCTTAAGAACAAATCTTATTGATATTTGTGACTTGAAGATCAGATTCATGACAGTCCCATGACTTACTCATGACTAGTCCAGTTCTGATGTATACTGGAACCACTGATATAAGATCAGTACCAATTCCACAAGAGGAACGCTAATGTGAATCTTGATCTGCTTCAGTATTTTTCCTCATTAAAGTTCAACAGTGGAGTTTTTGGTACAGGCAACTTTTTTTTTTTTAAAGTATGTTCAAGCACACTGCTGTCCCAGATTCTCTTTTCCACATACGTACTGTATCCAGCACCCTGGTGAAATCATGTAAAGAGTGTTGAGTGCAGTGTTCTCCATTTGAGGCCAGTTAGTGAGAACATGCTGCAGGGTAGGTCCAATTCCCACGACTGCCAACGCTGAGGTTGCAGTGAATGCCTCCAAAACTTCCAAGGATCAGTCTGTCCTTTAGTGGGAACTTCAGGGTCTAACCTCTCCCACAGACATAACACACTTTCCTTTCCTACAAGCTTGACACTGACTTACTGATGCGGACACACATGCGTGCGACTGAGACAGAAACCCACTCAACCTCAAACGGGAACCACTGGTATTACTTCCGATCTCCTCCCACCCTGATTAAAATGTGATGGCTTGCTTATTGTTCCACTCCTTTTTTGTGCTGTCAGCCATTGATTTCCCTGGTCTGATCTAATCCTGGATTCACATAGCTGAGCATTAATTAGAGAGGGAGGTGGAGCAGGAGAGGGAATACACAGTCCATATTACATAAACTACATACCAAGGCTTTAAAACTGCACGTTTAGAGCTGGATCAATGGCCAGTACAATGAAAGCAAAGCAAACCCTGTTTAAACAGATAAAAACCATATGGGTTTTTTTTTGCATTACCCTATACATCATAGTCTTGTAACTGCAATTAATAAATCTCCAGATTCTCAATACCAACACCCTCCTTGGTGTCTTGCCTGCATTGCTATTTTTCCCTCAACACTCCTGCTCTCAGTGCCAAGGTGCAGGTTCCCTGTACCGGAAATCGTGATATCTGTCACTCTGAAATGAAGCTATCGCATACCCCCGCTGTGAGGAGCACTCCTTCTACCTTTATGGAAACCTGAGTGAACAGAGATCAAAAGGACTCATCCACATGGTTGGGGGAAAAAGTGCAGAACAGTTCCTGCATGCCACTTGCCATCTAGAGTAACTCATGCTCCATGTGTTTTCTTGTTCTGTGTGGTTTTGCTTCCATCTACTGTGCACAGGACAAACTGCAGGCGGACGTGGGGCAACAAAGTTTGAAGAACCTTACGTATCTTGTGTCACTGAGACTTCAAATCGAAGGAAGAATCATCATAATGACTAACTTATGACACTTATTTCTGAGTACTGTAAACATCTCAGACAGCTGTCCCTTCATTTTTCACTCAGTTCTTTCTTGGATATTGGACTCTTCACAGCTCTCATTCCGTTTATGTCTATAGAGCAAAAATAGCTGCATTAAAATTAACTAGTGGTAAATATAACATTGGTAAAAGTTAGGAGTGTAACAATTAACAGATATACAACAGACAATCCATACAAGAGTCAGAAACAGCTGCATTGGTTAAAAACCATTGACAGTACAGTACTGTGAACAATGGATCAAGAGGCACTGCATACTGAACTATTTGAGAGGCAGAGATACACAACTTTTTTAAAATTATTTTTAATGGATTAGCACTAATGAAGTGACGTTCAATTTAATCCACCCTGGCTCCAAACACCATTCAGAGTTTTTGAACTAAACTACAATTACTCTCCTTTGGTGAGGAGTCAAGTCTAAACTTCATACCAATCAAATAAATCTTTGACTTAGAGCTTTGATGACTATGATGGGGAGATTATGACAACAATGAGGTTGATACCTCTTGTGACGCTATACTACTTGTAAATAAAACGTTTCTGACAGGCAATGAATTTGATGCACATTTGCCCACACTACAGTGATGGTAAGTGTGGCATAGTTGCATTTGAGCCAAAGCATGATGAGTACTTTCACCTGGGTTTTCTGGTTAGCAGCAGCTGTCTTCTGCCTATTAGACACATCGTGTAAGTGTCCATGACAAGACAAAAAAAAAGTAAAAGACTTGTTGCTTCTGCCATTTCTCTGCTATTTATAAGTATTTGACTCAGAATTCTGCAGAATTCATTTTGAATGGATACTGAAAACTTACCTGCTGTTTTGTCTGACTGAATAGGACTGGTGAGTAAATTTGTTTTTAATATGTGGTCAGTAAAATAAAGTGCTGTTTACAAGCTCTTATCCTGTACACCAAACTGTTTAATCATGGTTTTAGTATTACTTAGTAGTAATAAAACAGCTGGCAGTAAGTGTAACAAAAAAGCAAAGAAAATAATGTGGCTTTTTAATTTCAGATACATTTTTCAAATAATATTTTTGAATCTTGAATCTTATCTGAAAAGAGTATGTCGAGGTAATCAGCAACAGTATCCTGGAGCTGTTTGTAGGAAAGAGGAGAGGTGCAGCCTGGACCCCAAATACGCATTTACGCTCACATTCACACTTACAAATAATTTATTAGCTCCATATAGAAAAGCCACAATGGGCAGGTGTGCAACACTGATTTATAAAATCAACTGAATTGTAAAATAGAAGAGCCAATTAAAGAATCTAGAATTATCTAAATAAATACTGTGTTCAGTCAAAAGGTGCTTCAAGTCACATTTAAATATCACTACATCTTAAACTAATTTAAAAACAGTGTAATAACAGTAATTAGCATGCTTACTCGAAGGTTCTGTTTGTATGCCTTTACACTGCAATTTACAATCAACTTTGTGCTTCTTTATGGCTTTTACCTACCCAAATAGAAAAGTATGCATGTGTAACTTTCTAGCATTCTAAAAAGAAAAGTTTTAGCTTCATATTTTCCAGTCTAACTGGCTGCACATTATGAGCTGTAGGGCTGGCAAAATTTGCCAAAAACAATATTTGTTCTAAAAAAGAAAAAGACATGAAATCAAACTATTTGAATATCACAATGTGCATATTTATATTTGCATCCTTAAATGTGCAAACCAATACAAGGAGAGATCTTGCTAATTATTAAGTTACAGTATACAGAACAGGCATTCAGCAGAGCTGTGCTCTGATGTGATGAACATGAAACTAAAATATCTTATCCATGACATGAAATGGGAAATAATAAACCCATTGTATGTTTTCAGGATGTGCCCTCAGACTGTTAGTGCTGGAATGGTAGGCTAATTGTATTTTATACAATATTAGCTTGTTTATGGCTTTATCAAAGTTCTACAATTTCATTGTCTACTCGCCAAAGTCTGAAGTAGTCAAGGCTCAGAGTTCAAATTACTCAGCAGACAAGTTGGGTTGCAAACTCCATTACCACACAGTTAAATGTATTTGTTTATTTTAGTTATCATCATTATTAGTATTAGTGTTAGTGTTATTAGTATTAATAAATCATCTTTATTTATAGAGCAGTTTTCTAATCTTGCGGTACAGTTTTTCACATTAGCATTAAACAAAGCAAAGAACAGTAAAAAAAGAATACAGGGGAAAAAAATCTAATAAGATGCAGCATTAAGTAATGAAAAGATCATTAAAAGTAGATTAAGAATAAAAATCAATCATTAAAATAAAATCTGGTAAGGTCTCATTCATATAAGCATTTAAAAAAAAAAAGATTTAAAGGAGGCTAATGACTCTGCTGATTGGATATGCTCAGATAGGTCATTCCACAGCGTAGGGGATGTAATTGCAAAAGCTCTATCACCTAAAGTTTTCAGTAGGACCCACAGAGGAATTCTAGAGGATCTCATGTTACCAACAGGTCAGATGCATAGCACAGGGAAAGGCCATGTAGGGCTTTAATAATCAACAGTGAAATCTTAAAATCAATTGCAAAACATAGTGGGAACCAGTGCAACAAGGCTAAAAAAGGTGATCACATAAATAACAGCAGATGATGTTTATAAGATGATAAAGGTACTCTAGTGTATGTAACATTTTCTCTTCTGTCTACAAAGAAAATATATGTGACACTAAACAGAACCCCCCACCCCCTGATGGATGGATAAAAGCTTGAGTGCTCTGAGCTCCCTTTGCCAGACTGCCCTCTTGCTCCCACAACAAACCATAGTTGCAGCAAAGCTCACACAAGCAAATGCGTGCTCACTAGTAAGTACTAATAAGGGATGTGTGCCAGTTCTGACAGCTGTGTTTGTGTGCAATCTTTGGGCTGAGACCTTAACCAGGCTGAACACTAAAAGCAGCACAAACAACGTGAAAGATGACAAATACATATTTCTGATGACTTCTCATTTTCAACTACATAATAAAATTGTTATATGAAATCATGAACTTTCCTCCTACTTCAAACACTGTTACTCTAAATATCAAATGGTACTACAACTACCTACTATCATCATCTTGTAAGACAGAGAGGCCTGAAAATGACAGCAGTCTGTTGGAAGGTCACAGCCTGTGCACTACATATCCATTTGAGCTTTTTGGCATGGTGATCTGCTATGATAATGGCTGCCTAGAGGGGGAACTCACTGGATTGATGGAGCAGTTTTAATCTCAGAGTGGCAGACCTCTATGACCTTGTCAGGAGGTGTCCCAGGTCTGGGTGACTGACGAGACTCCCCACAGGCACGGAACACAGTGGGGAATAGTGGGAAAATAAGACCAAGAGAGGAGGAGTGTGCAGACGTCCCTTCTCAAGCTCACAGCTGAGGCTCATTTTACTCCAGTAAAGACCATGTTGGTCAATCGTATCAACAGCTACTACCGTTTGACAACATCTAGCAGCTGCAGTGACATAACATGCATAAGTAGCCAACCCTGGTCCTCGAATGTTGGGGTGAATGAATGAGTCAACACAGGACTTTACCCATTAGAGACCACAGTTCAGCTCCAGTATAAAACAACTGTCTGTTGTGGTTCTGTTGGTTGTAACCGGTCACATGAGACACGTGTCTGTGACAGCTTTTTTTTACCATCCCTAACCATGTTATTTGGTACCTAAACCCCGATGTTCATAATCTCAACCAAATCACTTTAACACAGCCACCATTTTCGTTCTACTGTACAAGACAACAGCAGCAGTTTGACACCTCACAACAAAAGGGGATGCAATTACAACACTGGGCAGGATATTTGTGATGAACCCTTTCCCC
>JAUBNQ010000006.1:17517586-17536776 GCA_032353495.1 Ctenopoma kingsleyae | reverse complement strand
AATTAATGAGGTCACACAAGTACATCACTCAGCCAATCAGTGCAAAGTTTATTAATGCATGCCCATCTAGTTTAGACAAACTACTGGGTTTACATTGTACTATTTGAACAGGCCTGCTACCCTGGATATATTTTACTTACAGATTTAATTTCCATTAAACATTTATAAATGTTGTGTTTTAGAGCAGCTTACATTTTAGACTTTAAAAACTTAGTAATTAATATTTTATTGAGCATTTAGCACTAGAAGAAAAACAATTCAATCAAAATCAATTCAATTAAAAGTACAAAGACATATGTTTGCATCTACAGTCTAATATAACCTGCAACAAATTCTACTTCCACGAAGGTTATGCCTGTTGTCCTGTTATGTTTCTTTTTGGTTGTCTCTGTAGACAATCATAATCACAAGGGTCTAGGGTCCTAATGATCTCACGGCCCCCCTGCCTGCGCATTCAATAATCTATCCATACATTATTGGAGAAGGTGATTCACTTCTGTGATTATTTTGAAGGATCTGGTGTCGAAGTGAGAGGTGTTTCTTGTTTAATTGATAATAAGTGGTATGCACAGAATAATCACCTGTTAGTACAGCCAAGTATATATTTCAACAGCACTACAAACTAAATACATATTTTAAAATGACCATACACTTGAATTATCACGTTATCAGCTTTGTGACTGGAGGATTTACTGCATTACCTAATAAACAGCTAACTTTGCATAGTAGAGATAAAGAGAAGAGCACACACACAGACACACTGACATATTATCTGTTATACACTGCATCACCAAATTAAATTAAGTATTTATGTGTGCTGGTGGTAGAAGTTGCAGAATGATTACTTAGTGCTAAGTTTTGGCCATAACTCTTCATTTGAGCTTAATAACCTACAGGATAAGCACTCTGTGTGTTAATGAAGGCAATACAACATTAATTAGGATATTTCTCATTTACATGTGTTTGGTTAATAGCCTGGAGCTACGGAGAATGAGCGTAATAGTTTTTATATGGTCGTTTGGAGTATCGGGGCTGTTAAAACAAGCTACATTTGGATATTTGGACCAACTCAAGCATTAAATTACATCAAATTACATGACATTAAATCTAATTATTTCAAAAACAAAAGAAAACCCTGTTCAGGATAATTGCCTGTAGGCACATTTCTGCATTGGACGTTATTCAAATTGTATCCACGTATGCGCTCATCCCGGAAAAAGACTCCTCCAGGTGGGGAGGAGATAAGCGAGCGGCGAGGTGGAGGCCACTGTGCTGCTTCCAGGACAAAGGTGTAACAGGATACAGTGCGGCTGTTACCTTTAAACTTTAATAAAGCCTCTGGTTTTTACAATGGTTTTGACGCAAGAATCCATCGTGTCTTTGCTGATTGCAGAAGGGGGCAAAGTGAAGAAATCCGACTTACTGGAAAAGTTCAAAGGTTTAATAGACTGCGTCGATCCCGCGGAGAAAGCGCGGAACAGGGAGCTTTTCAAGACCTGGGTCAACAACGTCGCCGTTGTCAAAGAAATCGACGGTGTCCGGTATGTTGTCATCAAGAAGACGTATCAACCTTTGCTGGGGACTGTACAGACCGCGGAGACCCGCGTGGAAAAGAGTGGAAACAAAGAGATCCTGCTGACAGGTGAGCAGCAGCGCCCACCTGTGTCTGAGGGAGCAGGAGGGGGGAGATCAGCTGAGCTGGATCAAGAGCTGGCAAGTGAACGTGGGGAAAATCCCTCTCAGTTACTTTCTCCTATAGAGCTGGCACTGCAGAGGACCAAATATACAGATATCAGAGTTAAAAGAAAGATGAGTTTTGAGATCCTTAAGTCAGGCACAGGTGGAGGGATGTATTCAAGAAATTATGTAGTAAATAAACCCACTATGACCCAAAGCAAACCATATGCCTTGCCTTTGAGAATGCCACCCAGCGCCACCAGGGTGGAGATCCGCAAACTGAAGGTGGACCCGCAGGACCCCCCTGAAACTCCAAAGAGAAAACCTCCTTCAGTGGACACGAACAGCAGCGTCAGCTCACCTCAGCTGAGGAGGGCTGTGAAGAGCACCAAGGCGCCAGAGGAGGCCAAAGACCCAAGGATTCCCTCCATGACTCCCCTGGAGCTATTAGAGCACGAATGGCTGGTCAAGTGTGCTTCTGGGCACTGGAGCCAGGTTTACGGCCTGCTGCTTAGAGACCACCAGCTGGCCGAGAAAAGGGACTTCATTTCAGGGTTCACGGCTCTGCACTGGGTGGCCAAATGTGGAAACAGCGACATGCTCGTGAAGATTATTGACATATCAAAGCAAGGAGGAGTTGATGTTGACATTAACGCGAGAACACATGGTGGATACACTCCTTTGCACATTGCTGTCTTGCACAACCAGGAGTCCATCATGGCCATGCTAGTGGGGGAGTATGGAGCCAATGTAAGCATCAGGGACAACTGTGGGAAGAAGGCCTACCACTATCTGCACAACTGCACTTCAGAGACTCTGAGAGAGATGCTGGGTGTACCCAAAGGCCAGCAGGCCGGGGACAGAGCCCTGCATGAGAAAGAAGAACTGGAGCTGTTCCCGGATCTCTCCAAAGGCCGGCATTCAATCAGCCGTCTTTTCCAGCCACACGTGACAGGCCAGAAAAAGAAGGACAAGCAGAGGCCAGCATTTTACTCCCTGAGCAATGACCCCGGTGAGGAAAGAGAGGACAAGAGCAGCGGCTTCAGGCACAGAGTCATATCAGATGCTTTTATGTAAAGGCAACAACAAAACAATTTTTACTGACATTCTTCCTTCTTCAACACAGACTAAAACTCAACAAGAAGCAATGACTCATTTCCTGTGCTTATGTTTTATTTATATTTTCTGTCATAAATATGAGGTGTGAGGTCAAAGTGTGTTGACAGAGTGATGTCATTAGGGGGCAACTTCCTAATCAGTAGAGTTTTCGTTTCCAACGTTGCCTGCATGAGTTATATCTTAAGATTGTGTTTACAGGTGTGAATCAAAAGTGATTCAGACATTACAATGGGTCTTTTGAGTCGTGCCATTGCTCGCCATCTGTGGTCGCTTGAAGGCATCGTTGTTTCAGTCTGCCTCTCTGCTGTGATCAGCCTGAACTTTACACTTTAACAGATGTAATTCGTTCACTTTGTAGTGAATGTTGCTACAAATTTCTTTTTTTTTCTAGATTAAGATCGTCCACTGCATTTCAGCACTTAAGCCAATTAGGCATCAACATAAATGAGCTTATTTATTTCATTTATATCCAGAAGCTGCCATTACCTGTTTAATTGTGCCATAGTTTGACATTTATTGTTTTAGACTTCAAAATCCTGGATGGACTGCACAGCACACAGAACAAAACTGACTTTTCATAATTTTTGCATGCATCTATTCACAAATAACTTTATTTTGAAATGTTCTTGTCAAAATATGCTTCTTTATTTCTATTTATGATTTTACGATGAATAAATACAAATCAGAAATTCATTAGCCACAAAGAAATGTAGGCAGTCAAGACTTGACTTGTTCTCCTTTGTGTTTTCATCTCTGAGTAAGAGCTGAACTGAGAGCAGCGGTGCGTGGTCATATTTTCAGTTTCCAGATGCAGACACGTATAAACTGATAAATGAACAAACAAACCTGGAGCAGGAACAAAATAAAGTAATAAATAAATCTAAAAACCTGTGAAATGTTTGGCCCCTCTGGGGAACATTTAGCGGACTTGCTTCTTCATCTCTTCACTTCGTAACAGATTAATTATTAAACGCTGTGAAGCACTGAGCAGAGGCAAACATGCACTAAAATGTCCTGGGAAGCAAACAAACACTGCGTTGCACTGATATACAATAAAATTTATTAGAGAAGTTAAAGCGTGTGTTATTCACAAATGGGGTATGAAGGTGCTCCATAAATCACTCTCACTCTGTACATGCCAAAACCTCTCTGACATGTGGTTTGCATCCGTCCTCTGGCTTGTTGAGGCAGCAGTGATTCAGCAGGATAAGCAGCTGACAGGGAGGAGATTGTGCGTTTGCATGTGTGTGCACGCATGTGGCTGTGAGTTCAGTTAGCCGCAGCAGTGCAGAGCAGCTACATGAGGGCAGGAAGCCGCAGAAGGAGAAGAAGATGACGTGCTGTGCCGCGACATGTTTAGGAAAAGAGAACAATGGGTTAAAGACGTTGTGATATTTAGCAACAGTATGAATCTTGTGGTCAGCCACAGTCGCTGTTCGTCCGTCCACGCCTCGAGTCGTCATTCGTGTCTCGTGATGTCACTTCCCCATCAGCGCACACTGTCTTTTTGTCAAGATGATGTTTCATCTCCAAGCCTCAGGGCTGTATTTAGAAAAACAAAAAATTCTTATGCTGCGGCTGCTGCTGTGAGGAGAAAGACTGACACGAGATCAGAAGCGAGATCCAGACTGGTGGAAGAAACACTCAAATCCTTTAGATAAGAGAAAAACACAATGTGCAATTACATCATTAATATAAATCATATTATAAACACAGTAGTGTGGTACTTCCCTAAAGTAAAAACAACAATTTGTCATTTTAAAGTGAGCTGCAAGCAGAATTAACCTACTGTAGCTTGAAATAGCCTGTGTTTGCATCTCTGGTGATGTATGCCTGAAATATATTAAACATAAGGTGAGAGCTTTTGATATCTTTCTACGGATAGTTTTTAACTTGTCTCACAAGTGGAGTGTTTGGATGCATGTCCATATCTACTACACACAACGCTTAACCTCTGAACTTTGGTGAATCGTCTGTCTTAATTGGCTTCAAAGTGGTGCCCCAGTACTGAGAAACAATGGGGAAGCTCTTTTATGTTGCCCGGACTTCCCTGACTAGCTGTGAAAAGTCTGTGTTTGTGCTTAAACATAGATTTGAAATCACACCTTTTAACACCGAGTGCAGTGAGAAAAGTCTGGAGTGCATTTTCTTTGCACACTATTATCCTCAGTGTGTTAAAGCAGGGACCCAACAGAAACATCCACTGTAATGAAGAGGCAATACATTATGAGGATGCAAAACTAGCGCTGCTTTACAATCAGCATTTCGGTTTGAGGAAGGGCTTTGTAAGTCTGTGAGGTGGGAGGAGGAGACTGAAGGTGTGCTCACATTCCTGCAGGCGGAGAGTTCAGAGTTCAGGTTGAAAACTGAGCTTCGGAGCCACTGATCTGAGCGCCGGGCTGAACCAGTCATTGCTCTTGATAAACAATCCTCCTGACCTCACGTAGACTGTTTATTATGACCAATTTAAGGCAGTTATTTGGTAGCGTGAAGCAATAAAAGTCACTTTTCTGTGCACCCCTGTGGTGTAGATTCCCAACTGGAGGTTGTGTTCCATCCGCCATTTTCTGTTTTCCTGCATCAGTGTTGAGACAGAAGGACACAGTCAGTGATTATCATCTGCAAAAAGCTCCTCATTATCCAGCAGTGTGACAGAACTGCTGCTGCAGTGTTCACGCCATCCTGTTCCCTAAATTGTCCGCCGTGTACACCAGCAAATGCTCCGTCACTTTGCTGTCTTTGTAATGATGCTAAACCTAATTACCATGCAATTAGTGTCTGACAAAGACTGCACTTGTTTAGAATCCCCTGAGTTGTGTTTTGTGTCCCCGCTGCCTTTTTTAACTTTGTGAAGCACACTAAGTGCTAAGTCTGGTGTGTCTCACGGCCCTCGTGGGGGTTTTCCTCTGCCACTTGTCAAAGTGAAAGTCCATTTTCTCTCAGCACATTTTGTACATTCTTTTAATAAGGATTTGTTAACGCTGACAAACTTGGTAACACTGCAGTGTGCAGCTGGTTGAACAGGGGCAGAGAGGCGTGAAAGAGACCAGAGAGGAGGAACAACAAAACCGAGTTCGCCTCTGGTTAAGATCACTAAAATGTTGTCATTCACAATTGTTCCATCTTTAGGTCAATGTTAAATCATTTTAATGCCCTTGAACAGATACAGGGTTACCGTTACCTCCTACTTACAGTTTCTTTATGCTAAGATAGGCTAACTGGTTGTAGCTTTTGAGGTTGCTGGCTGACAAAATGTATATTAAAAATATTTAAATTAAAAAACTCTTAATAACCACCGTTTTCTTTTCCCACTGATAAATTTTACAAGCAATTTTTAAAACACGAAAATTCTAAAAAGAAGTACCAGTACTCCTGTTCCAGGGACAGTAAATGTTTAGATTCTGAGGTGGTGCGTTGATGTGCCTGCAGAGGGCAGAGACAAACTCATCTTTAGTACAGGAAAGCCAATAATAAATATTTTCTTATTTTCAATGAAATAATGTGACAAACTATCTGATCTTCACTGTTCTCAAGCCTTGAATAGCATAGCACCAAACATACATTGTTATTACATGTCTTGTATTTGATCATCCTCTTCCAATTGTTTTCTATTGTTCAGGCTGTATACTGTATGTGTCTGTCGACCATTCACAGTCAATTTATTGTTTCTGATTTAGGCAAAAGATTATCTCATAACTTTTGGACTAGTTCACTATGCAAAAAAAATTATAAAAACACTAGAGTGAGAGGGAAAGCTTAATTTATTCACAATATTACAAACACTGTGGAATTTACAACTCCAGACAGGCACAAAAAACACAATTCAAATGCTGCAAAAACAAAAACAGGCATGAAATAAAGCAGAATCAGTGGCTTTAGAAAAGTCTCTGCTGTCATCCCACCAGCTGGGACTCAGTGAAATACAGTATGTCTTTCCTTGTTGGCTTTAAACAGATTCTGTTCCTATGAATGCCACATGTCCGCCAGTATTTGAGACAAAATTCCACAACTGACCAAATACAATCCTAATTCAGAAACGGGCCCCTCTTCTGCAACAGGAAGAAGAAATGATTAAGGAAGCGGTCGAATGTTTGTATGCACGCATAGCAACAACTGAAAATGAGCATTTATCCATGTGCTGCTTCTTTGTGGGAGCATTTCCTCACTTTCTCCCAAATGTTGATCTTTTGCATACTTTACAAATTCCAGCAGGCTGCAGGGAGCAACTTCAGAGTCTTTGTGACCCTTCAGCCCAGCGTCAGCACAAAGGCCAAAGCAAACATACATTTGTTTAGCAAACTGAGTGTGGGGAGAGTCGTAAATCTCCAGAGAAATGTTTCAGAGCTGGTGAAATATCTTTCAGGATGGAAGGGTTTCCAGTTTTCGCTGTTTTTAGATGTTTACTTGTCCACTTGTTTGATATTTTGTGAATAAATGTTTTCTTTGTGGTCATTATTACATATATACTACTGCTACTGCTACTACTACACAACAGTCAGCCCATACACTGGATCACCTTATTTTCAGTACTGTCAACAGGTAAAATTTCCTGAGGGGCATTAACAATTTGATCGTTTTATGACTTTGCAGTTTCGCAGAAAATGACAACGGGAGGTCTGTCTTTCTGTTCAACAACTCTACATACACATAATTAAGACAGTCGTGATCTCGAGCACACATACCAAGCGTATGCTGCACATATTCTGATGTAGAGCAGCTCACGTTGCTCTACAATGAGTCTGGTTTAGTCCTTAAAAACAAAAAAGTGAATCCAACTATAAAAACTAATGACAATATGGAAAATGTGAGACTCTTAAACATTGTGGGGAAACTCATTTCAGTCGAGAGTTTGTGATCTTATTCGGGGCTATCAGAAAAAACTTTATAGTAAGAAACTGTGATAAAGTGTCTACGCTGTGGAAGTGGAGAACAGAAAATTTGACACCCAAAGTGAAGTTAGTGGACTTTCCACTTGTAAAAGTGTGTTTCAAGTATCACATGTCACCTGTGCGACAACAGAACGTAGGGTGATATAAATGCTGCTTATTCCTAATCTGCTTTATAGAGGTTTAACACCTCTGTACGAGGAACTGTTCCAGCATTAAATCATCAAGACTTAGTAAGATGAAGTAAGAAATTAGCTAGAAAAGTGTTTTTACACAATCACTAATGTTGCTGGGCGTTCTTATGTACCTTTAACAAAAAATAATTTCAATATTTCTATTTAAAATGAATGACAAAAAAGCAAAACAAGTGAAATAGAAGTAGTATAAATGGATGGAGTAAGGCTTTCACTTGAAAACAAATCTGATTTGAAGAAGTGTGCATTTATGTATCATTACAAAGTGCTTTTTTTGTTCACCTTTTTTGGTTTTTAGTGCCTTAATTTGAAACATATTAAAGAAAAAAAAAAGAACATAAAAATGTATTCTACTACATCTCTTGTACATTATACTGAAATGATACAGTACACCACTCCCTCT
Source organism: Ctenopoma kingsleyae (assembly GCA_032353495.1). Classification (NCBI taxonomy): domain Eukaryota; kingdom Metazoa; phylum Chordata; class Actinopteri; order Anabantiformes; family Anabantidae; genus Ctenopoma; species Ctenopoma kingsleyae. The sequence goes on along the minus strand of JAUBNQ010000006.1, from coordinate 17,528,497 downwards.
AAGGCTACTCTCTTTAAAGCCCTCCAACTGGTCAAAATACAATCTTAAAGCTTATAAGAGGTTTCCACAGGTGCAGATACGGGGTTGTAGCACTACCATTATGATGAACAGTGAAGAACAGTTGCTGAATTGCTACCATGGCACGCAAAAGATTCCACACAGCAGTGCTAATGAAAAGTGTTCCACACCATCACCAATATAAAAAGGCACACAGAAAAACAGTTGTGTCTTCAGTTGAGAGTCATAAAGAGAGGCATTTCTGCAGATTGTGCAGACTAAGAACGGTTTTGGGCGGAAAGTCGCAGAGCCTTCTGTCCCACGTCAGTAGACAACAGAAAGGCGAAGAGCTTCAGTTTCAACAGTGTGTATTGCTCAGCACAACAGCATGATGGATTCCCCTGTAGACCTGTCTTAAAGAATGCTTGAGAAAGAATGAAAGAAAGTCATGACAAGGTGCAAAGGATTGGAAATAGTTGGATTATTTATAATCTATGTCATTTTTCTCTTTGTCGCAAACTGAGCCAGCAAGGTCTTCATGTACAGGAAGACAGATGAGAGAGCTTTAGCTGCCTCTCCGCTCCCGTCTTCACAGATTCAGGCTGTTAGAAAGCGCCTCCAACTGCTCCTCTCCGAGCTTCTGCTTCTCCTCTAGGTCCTTCTGCCGAATGAGCAGCGAGGCCTTGGTCTGGACAAAGCGCCGGTAGTCCTGCAGCTGCTCGGCCGACAGCTGGCGTGACAGGAAGGTGGAGACCAGGTTCTCTCTCCGGTCCAGGTTATCCTTCAGATCTTTGGCGTCTTCCCTCTGTTTGCACAGCAGACGGTGGCGACTGTCCAGAGATTGCTGAGTGGAGAGAGGAACAAATATGATAGATAATAATACATAATACATTATGCTGGGGACAAACACAGATGTTAAGTCTGTTACTGAAATACATTCAGTACATGCATTACTCATATGTACGAGTGTTAGCTGCTGTATAATATGTATCATAGTCATATAATATCAACATATCTAATAGAAAAATCTGAAAATAAATTAAGAAAAAGACATTTTTTTTACCTAAGTGTCCAAATTATTAAACTATTTTGAATTTTAATATGTAATTGTAAAAACTCTCGAGTATATTCATATGAGTATTGATTATTCATAGTCATAGGTGCAGTATTTCCTTGTGTCAACAGAGGGCAGGGTAGATACAAATGTCATCGAAACCGGGCTGGAGTTTCGGTGACTCAGAGTAAATACCAGTGTTGCTGATAACAGCAAGAAAACAAATGAGCCTCTAACAAGGCCTCAGTATGCACAGTGTTCAGCCGGGCTTTTACAGATGGACAAACTAACAAAGAGTCCTTTCAGGGATAAACCTAGAAATCTAATGCATCCATGCAAACATAAATTGATGCAGAAAACACTGTGATGCATAATGAAACAGGATATTCTAAGAGAAAACAAAGCAAAGCCCAGAGCTTAAGTCAGTTCCTGTGACATTACACGGGGTGATGATATTTAATGCCAAACGGATGATGAATTAGACAGGAGGTAGATAAAATATGTAAAATAAAAGCTTCAATGACCGTAAACATTTGACACCTTAGCATTTTGACATTATTTCTCCATATAGCAAACCATCTGAAAACTACTTAGAGTGCAGTACATCAGAAATAATCTGACTCAAACATAGATAAGCTAGAAAATGGGCAATTAAACACAGATAAACCTCACAACATTTTTTGAATTCCACACAGTGAGAAACCTTAACTGCTTTAAAGTTGCCCTTCAACTTTTCCCAAGTGGCATGTTTGCTGTTCTAGAGTAAACAGAACAAGAGTACAGCTGAGGGCATGGGTGCAGCCGCACACTTCTAATGGCCTATTTTTTCCCCAGAAGCTCTAAATGAGCTATGGCGAATCATAAGACACGTAAGGTTACATGACATTGTGTTGCCCCAGGAGCACTCGCTGACAATATGCTTTTACTCGCATGCAGCAGTGTGTACGTGTAAACAAGCTTCAGGGGAAATAAGGGAGCGAAAATTGAAACCTAATACACGGAGCACATGGTGGTGTGTTGTGGTACATCAGCAGATTTTTATCTTTTTATCTTATTTTCAGGTATAATTGAGTCAGTTGACCGTAATTCCTGAAATATAGGTCAGGCTACACCTCGTTCACAGCATCATCACTTTTTACTGTGAGAGAAGACAAAGCAACAAGGCGCAGCAATGATAGCTTCAGATTTGATTTCTACATAGATTCTGAGCTCATGGAGCCTTTCTTTTCTTTAAATCACTACTGTGAATCATTTAAATAGTTTTGAGCACTGGCTTCTAAAACTACTGCACTCAGAAGCAATGCTGTCAAAACAAAAGACAAACGGAAATGGATGTTGCAAAAACGACTGCGTGACATTTTGGTTCCTAACCTTCTCCTCAGCGTCTGTGTGTTGGTCCACTGTGCTCAGGGCGTTCTGCACTCTGGCCAGTCGAGCAGAGAGGCACAACAGCAGGCTGACCACCCTCTCCAGATCACCTATGAACAGGTTGTACCTCTCCAGCTCCACGGGAAGACACCGGTCTCGAACCAGCACCTCCAGCGTCTCCCCGCGCGCCAGGTTCTCCTGAATCTCTGTCTGGAGTGCAGCGCGTGTCTCCTCCAGCGAACGCAGACGCTCCTCGATATAGGATACTAATAGACGCTGTTGGTTTAATCAGAGAAAAGAAGCAGTTGACATTACAATGATGCTACAGAAAACAGACGAGTGGAAAAATACTTGTCAATGTCATGTGATCTAATTAAAATATTTCAGTCTGCTAAGCCAAACATAAGAGAAAAGGGAGACTATGATAAGATGTAGGCAGACAGTACATCATGTGATAACAGAGACATAGCTATGTCTGCTTGAAATGAGTCCTCTTAAGGTCAAGTTGCATCCAGATGGTATCAATAAGGGATCACCAGCAAGTTAGTGTTTTACAAAGAACACACTGAGATTACAGCTCAAAAGTTGTATTTAAAGGACCCGTTTGTCCTGCTGTTCTGCCTTTGTCGACATTCTTACAGTACAGGCAACAAAGCAGTCACAATGTTTGACATTTGTTGCGTGTTATAAGTAAAGTTAGACATTTTGGGCTACACACTGGTCTAATTTTGTTTTGTTGTACTTTACAGTTACTTATTTCCCCTGCTGTCATGAGGAATTTATAAAAGATGTAACTCTTTAAACAGATTCAAATGTACACTTTATTTCAGATGAAACCCTCCTACTCTTTTGTATAAAACTAACCAATTACCTTCTTCTCAGAGATGTCAGTTTTGCTCTGCATATCTGTACACTGAGGTTTAAAGCTGCCAGCAGTAGAAGGACAAGGAGATGATGGTTCAGCCCCTTCCACAGTTTCAGCACTGGAAAAAGAAAGATGTGTTTAAGTACAGATAGCTCCATTGCAACCTGCCGTTTCACTCCACTTTTGTTTCAGCTGGCCCACGTGCCCTACATTCACCTTCTGTACACTCTGAGCCAGGCAGCTCGTATTTACATATTGCAAAACACTGAAAAACAATTGCGCATTCTTTCTTTATCTAAGCTGTGCTTACACTAGCCAAAACCTGAATGCATGTACAGCAGTTAGCAGACAGCAAGAAGGGTCTGGGCGTGTAACACTACAAAACTATCACATATTATATATATTCCAATATTAAGCTTGGAGTCCTAATGAGTTTTGCTTTGCCTGCAACAAGACCATGTCAATCCCACGCACACTTCTCAACAGTTTAAGAAGTGTGAGTGGATTACCCTTTCCACTGACACAGCTGCGTGCATACAAGATAAAAGCTTATGTAGTCACCCGAGATGATGGAAAGTCAGGGATTTGGAAAATTCATCAACCCAGTTTTGCTATCTTACATTTCTCTGCCAATTTCCACTATCTTCCCCTTCTTTTCTCTCATATTCATTACTCCAGAGTATGTTTTCTCAGGAGTGTGCTATCTTCTATTACTCAGACAGGAAAATACTGTCAGTAGGCCAGTAACATCCCCATCTCTGGTCAGCAGAAGTTTATTTATGACACAGCTGGAGTAATATTAGGGAGGTGGCAAATACTTTTTCACTGCACTGTACCTTTCTGCAGCGCCTTTCTGCTCTTGTTTCTTCTTGTAGTGCTCCTCCATCAGCAGTGTGTCCTCTGAGAGCAGCTGCTCCATCAGCATCAGTGCCGTCTTTCGATTGGTCAGTGGGTAGAACACTCTGGCCAGTGACTGGTCGGCACTGACCACTTCTTCTACAAGTTCCTCCCATTGAGGTCTCTCAACAGGCCTCTCCAGGCTCTCCGTCTCTCCCTCTGGTGCTCCCCTCTCCTCCATCTCCTGCTTTTCTTCCAATTTCTCACTTTCCATTTCTTGACTTTTCTCGTCTTCCACCTGTTGACTGACGTCTGCGTCAGAGGTGGAGGTGCAGGGAACCACAGAGGTTTCACTTGTTTGCGTTTGAGGAGCTGAGCTGGCGGACCCCTCCTCAAAAATGTCTGTCAGTGGTGAAGTCTGGACGTCCCTTTTGATCTCTTCTTCTGGAAGGAGTAACCACAGCGATGGATCTGTGGTGACACCGCAGCTCAGAGACACTTCCTGTGCTAGGGTGTAATCATCGCTTGGTTCATCCACGGACTGCTCCCTCTCTAATCCAGTCACTGAGGGAGAGGTCCTGACCCTACTGGAAGTGAAACAAATTATTGTTATAATTCACCACTGCCCAAAATCACACGTGCACAATCACAAATACCTGTTAGAGTCTGTTTTAGTTTAGCGAAGTGTTTGCAGGGTGATAAATTCAGCTGATAAGAATGCACTTGAATGTCAGTATGTTTTGCTGTGTCAAATTCTTCAAAGTAGCAAACATGTGGTGCACTGATCTGGAGTCTGATCTTACCTGAAGCACGGCCTGTTTTCACAAGGAAGCTTTGTCTGGGTGGGGGTAGATGAGGTGGATTTGAGCTCCCTCTCACCGGTCTCTGGACCTCTGGGGGAAGGTGGATTAGATGCAGACTCACTAGGCAGCCTACTCCCTTTGAACTCATCTGTGACAGGGCTGTGAGATCCAGGAGATCCTGAGTGAATCCTGGCCCTGAAAGAAGAGCAGGAGGTCGGGGAGGTGGGTCTGCTTGAGTTCCTTGTTCCCATTGTCGCATCCTCCTGTGGCTCAGAGTTCTGCTTTAACAGGGACCTTTTCTGGGTTTGGTTCTGTGTGTGTCCCTGAGTGTTAATCTGAACAACAATCTCTGGTTCTTTTGCCTCTTGCTCCATTAGATGCTGCTTCTTCCTCCCTCTCTCCTGTACCTTGGCTTCACTGATTTCAGCAATGAATGAAATGTCTCTGCCTGGCCCTGCTGGCCCAGCTGAACTCCTCCACAGCTGATCCAGCTGCTCAGAACTTTTACTCAGAGCAGACGGTCTCGTTAATTTTGAAGCCCCGAGCTCTTCCATGGACTTCCCCCTCTGTGCGACCACACGGACATGTTGCAGGCCCTCCGGTGCTGGCTTGACCACGGGGTCCTCAGTGACATTTGTCTGGGGACTGAAATTAAACATTCAGTGTTCAAATGTGTAGCATAAGCCCATTAAATTCATAAAAACTCTTATTATTTGGAGTTGGTCTTTAAATGAAAACAAAAACTATCAATTATTTGGAGGAAAAAAACAAATGCATAAGATGGGCTCTGGAAAAATGTATTTCAAGAACAGCAATAATTTCCTACAAAACATAACAGTTTTTGAGAAGTGGATCTCCCTGAAAACAAAGAACTCTATGACTCCTTTTTATAGTCCATGCATAAATCTTTTGAAAGGAATGTTCGTTTGCAGGAGCAGGTGGGTTTTGGCTTCCCAGAGCCACAATGAATCAAGTTTTATAGATTTGCGCACACGCTACTGACCTAATATTCTCCTGACCTAAAACTAATGAAAATGGCCCAATTTGTCTACAATGCTGCTTCGTACCTCCAAGTTTCCATAGTATCAACTGGTAATTGATCCTTCTCATATCTGTGTGCCTGCAGAAGAGCAACAAAAAGCCAAGACATGAATTATACACAAGTTTCATTAATATAGTTAACTAAACATACAGTAGTTGTGATAGAAAGTGGTGAAATAAACCCTAGAATGTGGGCATTTAGAATAAGTGACAATGTTTTCTGAAAGCTGAGAGTATCACAATTAGAAATAGCTTACTGTACCTCAAATGCATGTGGTATTGATGTTGATCGGTTCCTGAAGAAATTAGGTCGTTGTGGCTGGTCCAAGAGACTCTCCACTGAGGCACATTTGCCCTGAGATGGACCTTGGCTCTCCCTCCAGCTGGGTTGATTTGACTGACTAGAATACTGGCCTGAACAAGACTGTGCTGAGAAGAACTGTGCATACCTGAAAATTAAAACAGAACACTTAACATGTCTGGTCAAACAAGCATCAAACAAGTTGTCTCTCTCTCTCTCTCTGTTTCTGTTTCTCTTTCATACCTGATGGAGCTGGTGGGGGAATCCAGAATGCGCCCTGCAGAGTGGGGCCTGTGGCATTTCCTCTTAGTATTTTTGCCTTCGTGATTTCCCAATTGTGGCCTGGAAGCCCAGTCAAATGGTTTCTCTCCCAGAGAATGCCTCTGTCTGCCTGGAGGTGGTGGCTGAGGCGCTGGCTGCTGCGGCTCTGCCACTTTCTGGCCTGTCTTACGCTCGATGTACTCCACCAAGGCCTTGTGTTGCAGATTTTTCAGGTTAGTCTTTGAGGCGCTGGAGGCTGAAAGCGCTCGACCTCTTGTCTCAAACATCTTCCTCCGTGCTGCAACCAGTCCCTGATCTTCCTGCTGCTCGGGTTCCTCGCCTTGATGTTCAGCTTCAAACGGGTTCTCACTTTCGTTGCCAAAGGAGCGGCAAGCAGAATGTGTGGGGGCACCACCAAGTTGGTTGAGTTTCTCTGGCTCAGAGTAGCACATCTTTTTCTGTTCTGGAGTCAGTCGTTTCCTACCTCCGATGCGTGCCACCTGAGGCTGGGCCACATTTGATGGTCTCCCGTTTTCCTTCTCAGTCTCTTTGTTCATCTTCTTCGGATTCTCCTTGACCTCTTCATTTCTGCCCCCCCTCTCTGTCTCCTCAGAGGTCACAGAAGGAGTCAGTGTGTCTGTGGAAGTCTCAGAGTCCTGTGATGACGAGAAAGAGTGAATCACTGTAGGCCTCAGCTCAGGTTTTGGCCTGATACGGTGTGGCCATGACAGCTGCAAGTCCCTCCTTTTAAATGACGTCTCCCTCAGCACTTTAGACTGGGCATCCTTCAGCTTCTCTTTGTAGTACTTTTTAAATGAATCATCCAGAGTGTTACATGCAACAGAGATAACCTCGCCTCTATCGTTCCTGTTCATGTCACCTTGTGGAGATCTCTTGTTATCATTTACTGACACATCTCCGTGACTTGTTTTGTTTAGGACCGTTTCCTTTTTAGGCTGGAACGCTGCCCTGTTGGCTCCCGTAAGGTGATACAGAAGCGGGGTTGTTTCTTTGTTTATCCTCTCACTGGCTACATCTCCCAAGGGCTGCCTCTTTCCTGCCTTTGCCTGCTCCTCTCTACTGTGGTGGCTGGGCTGTTCATTGCTTAATAGCAAGGTGACCTCCTTTGTCTGTGTGGCTGAATGTGGGGGGCAGTTTCTGTCAGGTCCACAGTAGAATATAGGATTGCTGGCAGTGTGGCGGCCGATGTCTTGACTCTGAATAATGTCAACATCTTCCAAGGCGTCAAAGCTTCGAGAGGACTGTGTCGAGAAAACTGATGGTCTGTGATTCTCTTGATCCTGACTCCTAGAGGACATATCTTTTCCCTGGGGCCCAAAACTGAAAGTCTCTCTCTCAACTGGAATTATACCACTGGAGCTACGAGAACTCTCTTCGAGAGGTCTAAACAAATTGTCCATTGTGCTGTGACTTCTTTCTTTTTCTCTTAGTTGGTACTTTTCCAACACCTTGGAGCTCTCCCTCCCAGCCTCAGACCCACACACAGATGCAGAGTGAGTCCTCATACCAGATTCAGACAGCTTACACACTCCTGTGACAAAGTAGAACTGACCCTTATGCTGTATGCTGCTGTTAATAAAACTGGGACCACCATTCCAGGGACTGGTGGCCCGGGTTGGCTCTGAACCAAGCACATGTGTTCTTTTTTGCTGACTCTCAAAATGGCTATTCGTATGACTAGGCTTGTCGTGATGGGCTCCATTACATCCACCACTGGTTGAGGGCTGTCTGGGTTTCAGGTAATCAGGCTGGCTCGTGCCTCGGGGAGGTGATCGGCTTAAGATGTTTGCTGACTTCTGCTGCTCAGACGCAGCTTCGTTATCCGTGATGAAAAGGTATTCTGGGTTCAACGGCGGTCTAGTCTGATCATGAGGCTGGAGGTGGGTGCGGTAGCTTGGTGGTTGTTGGCCTTGAGGTTCCTGCTGTTGAGAACCCCTCCAAACTGAGTACACTGGATCCAAATTTAAGCTTGGATTCCCTGCATCTGGGTTAGTGGTCTCAGGTCTTGGGACGTTTATACCATGGGGTGGTGGATGGGGTCGACTATAGGGTCTGGACTGTTGCTGAGGGTGTGGCTGCTGGGTTTGAAACTCAGTACCATGTTGGTGCACCCTGCTGTTTTCCAAGTTTTTTGTGGTAATGAAACTATCCAGGCGTGTTGGGATTGGAGGAGGGCGGACAGGACTGTAAGCACTTTGGGATGGAGTCACCTCTTGCTTAAAGAGTGCTTTGTTGTTGTTATGGAAACTGTGGTGGTTTAGATTAGTGCTGGTATTGTTGTGATACTGCTGAGAGATAGCTTCTACAGAGCGATAGAGCTGATCCATGGTCTTTGAGTCAGACTGCAGTACCTGGGTCGGATGATAGATGGACTTTACATACTTCAGATCAGCATAATGGCTGAAGGAGCTGGACTGTAGGTCGTCTGTGAGGAAGGGAGAAGGGTAGTCTGGGGCAGTGGACCCACCAGAGAAAGAGCTATAGGCAGAGTCGCCTTTGCCGTGTTGGTGGTGGGCAAATTGATCAACGATACTGCTGTTAGACTTGGCTGGTGAGAGCCGGCTGATAGGCAGGCTCAGAGGATGCAGGTCCACGTTGCTCATTCTCTCAAAGTGAAAGCTGTAAGAATCCATGGAGGACCAGGGCAGACGGCAGGAAGTGAAGGGCAGGGTTTGCAAATGTCTCGTACGTGTATGTGCGCTGATGCATGTGTCTGCCTTTAGGACCAAACTGGGGAAATTACCACCAACACATTTGCACCAGGTTGTCCGTCACGCTCCTCGCTAATTAGGCCATTTTCCTGCCTCCTTTTTGTTTAATCAAAGCCTCTTGAAAACAGTCTCAGTAGCTCCTGATGGAGAAAACAGAAACACAGCGCAGAGTGGTTATCAGCCTGCAATCTTAACTCAGGACACTCAAGAGTGAAATAGTTTATCAAAATGTGTTTTCAGACAGCAACTGAAAAAAGTGAATGACTCATATTGCTTTTTGCAATCATAAAAACACACCATTACAAAGCTGCTTTTACATCTTAAAAACAAAATCTCACTACAACTATAGTGTTGGTGGAAAAAGCTGTTTGCCGGGTAGCCACCAGCATAATAAAATCTTTTCCAATTTTGAGAAATCTTACTCCAGTTGTTGTAAAGTTCTAAAGACAAATTTTACTTTCCCCAGTAGAGAACTTACAGTGGCAGGTTAAAAAAAAAGAAGTTAATACCAACCCAGCAGAGTAGAGGTGCTGGTGCATGGCAGTACTCCCCAATGCTACTGTCTGATTTAACATTAGGTGAACAAGACATTTGAGTCTTAAAAGAAGTTTTATTAAATTTTTTGTTAACTATAGTTTGGTTTTGTAGGTCAGTACAGTTACTGTTGAAGGCATCTGCTGTTTTACATCAACAAGGTCTCTAATTAAGGACCTTGAGGTTGGCAGTGCACGTTGCAGCACACACATGAAAAAATGTCAGGAATTTCATATAGAGCTGCAGAAATATGGGAAGATTAATCACGTGCTAGATGTATGATGCCTTGTTATAAAGCACTGCAGTCTGTAAAAACTGGTCCACCTTCTATCTACCATATCACCATATACTTTATGGTACATCAAAATATATGCTTTACTCCCATATCATTGCCTAAAATACAAAACCTGAGCCAAGTTATAACTTTCCCTTAACGACACAAGCACCTGTTATATGCTATGAAACCAATTCATTTCCAGATGAGGCAAAAAATACTTTTAAAAATATTCACCATGATCAATCATTCTTTGGTCTTAGAGCTGAATCTGCTGCAGCACGCACAGTGGACAGGCCATTCATTTAGACTGCGATAAATCCTTTGATGGCCAGAAACTAATTAAGCTGTATCCTGATTTCAATCTGTAGTGGCTCCATCATCTGAGATAAAGTAGATTTTCCATAATAGTTTCTTGTTCACACAAGAAATACACATAATTAAATAAATTGCAGATGTAAAATTCCTGTAATCCAATAACAAACATAAGTGACTGTCAAATCTGACACCAACATTATCAGTGTTGGCCCTTACAACTGATATATTAGTTGATTACAGATCAACTTTACTTTTAAAGGTCCATTACAATTAATTCCAAAGAGAAATAAGTTCCCAGTATTTCCAGGTTTAAGCCGAAAGACTTAAATCAAAGATGGTCCTAGGTGGTCGTTTTGCATATACACAAAACCAACCTCCCATGAGCCTTTGAAACTACAGTATTAAGGGGGATTCCATGTGTTTATGAAGGGCCTTCTGATCTGTGGTGTAGCAGCGTGTGTGTGTGTGTGTGTGTGTGTGTGTGTGTGTGTGTGTGTGTGTGTGTGTGTGTGTGTGTGTGTGTGTG
>JAUBNQ010000006.1:17486279-17512660 GCA_032353495.1 Ctenopoma kingsleyae | reverse complement strand
GCGAACAAGTTTTTCTTGATGCAGGTGCTATCAACCGACGTACGGTGCACAGATGACCCATGCCCAAGTCACGCCCAACCTCAGGGCTCAAGGATTACACGTTTCACCGGATCAAAACAGTAATGACAGCATCTTACAGGATCTCTTCAAAGCAGGAGATTAAATTATTCAGAGCAAAGGTGTGATACTACCAACAACAAGGGAGTGCTGGTTACAAAAGAGGACCAGGGAGAGGAATGTCTATAGGAGAAAAAAGAAAAACACGCAAAGTGAGAAAGAAGAGACCTGTCCCGGCAAGAAGCTGTGGACAAACACCATGACCCATTTCCTGTTCAAAGGTGGGAAATGTCTCAATGACTCCATTGTAACAGAAAAAAGGTTTTCCTTAGGTTTTCCCAAAGACTTACTGTCACCAGTCAAAGCAGAGCAAATAATATGGAGCTCAGTGTGGTCTTCAGCTATGTGAATTCTACATGGCTTGTTCAAACAGGCTTTTTCACATTGACCATCCTAAAAAAAAAAAAAAAAATCTTGTATCTAGCAATTATAAAATCATTGCTGTTTAACTTTCTCTTGAATAATAATTTATTTTATTTATAGGACACTTTACATTTATAGCAAAGCTCAAGGTGCTATATAAAGAGTATAAAATAAGGACAAAGCCAAGATAAAACCAGAGATAAACCACACATTAAAAAAAGTGGCATTCCTGTTAATAATAGATTAATTGAGAATAATTTGTACCAGTGAGTGGTGGTGCTTCATGATGCCCCCCAGTTACCTCAGCCTCTGTCATCCCCCTGCCAGGCTGCAGAAATCATCCCTGCCATAATGAACTCCTGTCACATTAATCTCACTGTAGCTTCTATGTCAAGATGAAGAGATCAGAATTAAGTTACCCATCGTTGCTATTTCGACCAATGAACCACACAAATGCTGCAGATGCTAAAGCCAGACAAAACACTGATTATCGGAAGAAGCACATTAGGACAAATGCCACTGTGCCTGTATTACCACCATTAATGAGAGAACATAATAAGCATCAGTTTGTTTTTAATAAATGAATAAATGTCAGTGATGCTAGGCAAAGAAGTCCTACTGCAAAAAGAGCGGAGAACAAAGGGGCTATGTATTTGTCCCTTTCAAGTAGAGTATTTATTACACTACTCATGGAATGTATTAATGCTGCTAAAATCTGAGGCAAAAGCTGTTAATGGACTTATCACACCTAATTCAGAGTGGTGTGGCATAAAGGCCATATGATATGACCTGGATCTTTGTCATGATTATTAGAGTTAGTAAGTCACTGCTTTTCTCCTTGTTCGACGTGGTAATAATTTTATCTGTAGTTCCTGGTATATCTGAAAGGAAGATGATTAGCATTCATTAGAGTATTAATGGATTTTAGAGTTTGTACAATATAAACCTTATATTTTGGTAAGGTACCTTAAAGGAACCTTTTCTTTCTCCTCCCTCCCTACCCTTACACTTCTATTTCTACACTGATATTGAGACAGTGCAGTATCAGTCATAACGGCGTTAAATTTGTATTTACTGATACAGCTGTGGAGAGGAAACAGTAAAAGTTTAATGATATATTTTAGCCCCGCTAGCAGCAGGTTTTCATTTATCTACTGAAATATCTCAGCATCGACTGGATGGATTGGGATCCAGATGATCTATTCAAATTACTTCAGTGATCCCCCTGATATGGACCACCATCAGCCTAATATTACAGCTAAAGAGTTGAGAGTGAAATGTCTCAACAAATGCCGGTTGGATTGCCATTAAATTTGTTACAGATGTTCGCATTCTCCTCAAATCATCGTCTGTAATAAGTGATGACTGCTCAAGTTTTCATCTGTCATCATCAGCACATTAAAATGACCGTTTGTCCAAGACTTTGGTTTATGACCACTGACAAAACAACAGGTTCAGTTATACTTTGTTTTGAAGCCGAATTAGCAAATATTAATCTGCAACATGCTAACATGCTGATAAGACGCGTTGGGAAGGTTTTACCTGCTAAACATAAGCATGTTTCACTGCCTAAGGGAATGGTTCGTTACATAAGAGTGACTGCCTTGTTTAAAAAGTGCTGGATAATAGACACAGACATAACTGATGGTTTGTTCATACAAATACTGGTTCTCAGGAAAGAAGAGACACTGACGCACTGATACTTGGTTTGTCTGCAGGCAATTTTGACAATAAACAATATAAAAACCACTCAATAAAACAATCTACAATCGATACTGAGCGAGCATGGTGACTATCAGCAGGCCAGATACTTTATGGCAGCACGGCACTCTGACCCTCCTTGTCTTATCACTTACAGCGTGGTTGGTCTGGGTGCTGGGAGAAAAGCACAGTAAGGAATGTGCTTGTTAAGCAGCTAGTGCAGCTACAGCAGGTAAAGCAAACGTAGTACATTCAGTGTAAAGTCTTCAGTTTGTCATATGCAAACTGTATTCAGATTAGTTAATGCTCTGTTTATCCAACAAAAAACACCTTGGGACACCACGATTATTCAGTTATCAGTTGGGTAACCAGTTGTTATGCAACAGCATCACTAGTCCTCAAGTTGTCATTCCAACCAATTGCAAAGCTTGTTCAAACATATCTACTCTCAATTTCTTCATTATGTTAAAAAAATATTTAAATCTGTGTCAAAAAGGCCTCGAGTACACCACTCTATTCAAGTATCTCTTATATAACCGACATTCATTTATCCAATGATCTCACCAGTCATCTATTGCCCTGTGAAGACAGCAGGTGAACATACCTGATAAGAAGACAGTCTGCAGGACACTTCCTCATAGAACAAACGACTGTGCATACAGGAAGATCACAGGAATATAAACCTGTGAGGCAACATTCAGTAAAGTACTGTGGTGACTTGATGCAGAGTTGAAAAGGAAAGTCACATTTATTTAGAGCCCCTAAGAGCCCAAGGTGTTGTCTCCAAATGTCTTGTTTTGCTCAACCATACATCCAAAAACCTAAAAGATATCCAGTTTACTACGATACAGAACTAAGACAACCAGAAAATACAGTACTCACATCTGAGAACCTGGAACGTTTGCTTGAAAAATAATTAGGATGAATCCATTGCATTTCCTGTCGACTCATCGGTGTGGTTCTATTTTCGAGCACACTAAGAAAACAAGCAAAAAGTGAAAAATATCTGCAACTCTCAGAGTGAATCGCCTTTTTTCCTCATCCACACATCCAAACACAGTTCCATTTTGTTTTACTCTTCAAATGCTCACTTAGCATGTACGCAAAGACCGGAAAAACAGGCGGGGACGTCATTTTTAGTAAGACATCCTGATTATTTCATATCATGAGGCTTTGTTATATCATAAGGATAAAGTTTTAGTTCCAATACCCATTACATAATGACATTAGATATTTAATCCTGAAGCGAGGGGAATATACACGGGAAGAAGTGCCAGGTTAATAACGCGCTTAGACGCCTAAGCACCAATCATGAACGCATGAATTGACAATAAGTGTTTAGCAATAACAGTGAATGACAGCTTAGTTGTTTGAATCCAAATTCACCAGGGCCTCTTCAGACAGTTCACCCATTTAGCTGCAACATATGGAAGTAGTATAGATACAGCCCTGGGTTATATAGATATTGCACACCAGCGTATTTCGAGGGAGAACATGAAAATGCCTAACCATCTGGAGCCACACAAATCCTCAGTCTGAACACACTATCCTATTCACCTTGAGACACACAGACTACGTAATTAGAACTAGGTGTTTTCCCGTCCTATAATCGCTCGACCTCCCGGAGTGGCTAAAGTCAGGTTACAGTACTAAAAGACCGGCTGAGCTCCGACACAACAGCATTCCTCGTCTGGCCTTCTGCTCCCCTAGACTCACGCAATATAAGGCAATTACACCCAATGAATGGACAACTGCAGACGACCAGTACAGAGAGAGTAAAACACACTACATCACTACATAAGGACCATATTTGAATGAGAACATATTCATGTCACTAAAGAACATGTTGAAACATTTTCACTTGAATAAATGTATGATTGACAGCTGTATGCACTAAACGTGCCCCAGCTGTTTCATTTTTTTGCTGTAGGTGTAATTTTCCCCCCATCCTAACAGGTGCAAAAAGCTCTTGAGTGAGTCGGAGAGAAACGTAGCTTGCACACAGTGACACAGTCCTAGTCAGTGCAATTGAACGGAATCACCTGAAAATGCTTTTTCACTTTCTTGATTGCTCATACCGACGATACACTAGTATGAAGCAAGTGTTATAAAATTAGTGATGATTAGTTACAAAATCCACAGAGATGTCAAATGAACTCACCTTTAACCTAAACAGCGTCCTAATTAACCAGAATAACTGAAAACACGCGTAAGTCAATCAAAATATAATCGGCACACACTCAAAAACCCATTGTAAGCCAAAAATTCATTTTAACAACTAAGCAGAGTGAATTCCAATCATGCATGCATCCCTGTGGTAATTTTAATAGCTGACCAGTAGAATAACAAACCTGTTGCTTTCTCCTGTTTTCTTTTAGGTGAATACCTTCCCACAAGGGGCAACATACACATAAATCTTACATAGTCGCTGACGTCAGAGGAAAAGGGTAATAGGCAGCATGAATCATTCGTGCTTAGAGTTCCTGATGTTACATGAGCATGCTGGTGACGTCTGTAAGACAGGACAAACAGCAGACAACAAAGAGGAAATATGAGGAGTATAACGGAAAAGATGTGAGAAATACTTTCCACTAACATGGGGAGATGAAAGTGAACAGCCATGTAACTGTAAGTCTCCTTTCAGATACAGATACATGATACGATGCCCTGTAGAGCAGCAGCGGCGGGACAACAAGACAACATTTGCTTGTGTTGCAGCAGATATTTGAATTGCAAACTAACCCACAAGGCAGACAGAGACACTGTGTGAGGACGAATGGTTAATATTCACTTCCCCCAACATGGCTTCCACTGAGGTCAAGAGCAGATCTGAGGCAAGACATCTGTCTGAGAATCAAGTTGTGCAATCAGCTGAACAACATTTTTGTTTTTGCACAGTTACCTTGGAAGCTCTGGATCAGATTAATCCAAATGGAAGTGATGATCCATAATTAACCAGATGATAACAACAGGTGTCCAACATGCAGAAAGTTTCTTCAATCAAATCAATTGGCTGCTTTCACAGTATGAGAGCTGGTGGTCAGAGATCACTTCATGTCTGGCTTCAGGCCTCTGTGTGTCTAAGAAGTCCTTCTGTTTATTTTAACACCAGGGAAATTATGCCCCCCAGATTATGCTGATGACCGAAAAAGAAAGACCAAACTTGCTGTTCCAGAGCAGAGCATCGAGCATTTTACTCCAAGCAACGTGAGACGCACTTTGATCCAGAAAAAGCCTGATATACAGCCATCACATTTCTCAAGGTGTCCATTTTCTCCTGACATGCCATTTCTGATGGCCTAAGCTTATAAGGTTAATGCAAACCTGATGAAATACAAACCGGCCCTTGTTGGATAAGGCTCAATTCATTGCTTGAATTACATTAAAAACAAGCCGTTTCATGTTTTTTGCTGACTGTGTCTTCAGCTCAGCTCACATTTTTATACATTTTTACTCTTGTTCAAATGTTATCAAGGAAGTAGGCATCTACCCACTCCAGAGTTTATTGCTTTGGTGTTACCATCACACAAACATAGAAAGACAGTGCTGTAGAGACAGGTGGAGAGGAGGATCTGGTCAGACTGTAAAATTGGGCCGAATAAGTACAGTAGACCGCCTCCAATCACTGTTCTACACAGTGAGCAGACGAGAGAGAAAAGTAGAGCGCTCCGAGTTAAGAACTGTGGCTGCAGAGTAAAAGAAGGATCTGCATTTGATCGGCTTTATTTTAGCCAATACCAATCCTTTAAAATATGCCCGGATCTGACCTGATAGAGATCGGGTCGGGACATCTCCATGAGGAAGTAAGGCCTACCACAGGACTAACAACACATTACCATTTACTCTGAAGCACCCCTCACTACATGCTATTACTAAATCAGAACCTTTGTAATTACCCATCGTAACTATAAAACAGGTCTACTGGGGAATTCACGGCAGTAAATCAGTTATAATATCAAGGCATACTTAGACCAGCCGTGTTGAAAAAAAAAATAAATCTTTGACCTTTCTGGCATTAGAGCACTTTTGACATTTAATTAATCTGTTGCAGCTGGACAGTGTGTTAGCATGTAGCTAGTTTCGTCATTCTTCAGGCCATTATAAAGCAGATGATCAACGTAACAACAACATTTTTTCTCTGAACAGGCTGATAAGTCTCTCAAACTGAGTAATCCTGTGTAAGCGCTTTTCCCCTGAGAAGTTTGCTTTATGGAGCAGAAAGCTATATAATGAATACAGCGTAACAATGAAAAAGAAAATTATTATTTTATCCGCTATACAGTAGTTCTTTGTTAGCCTCCAGGTCGTGTTTTTTTTTTTTTTTTGCATTCAACCCACCACTACCATCTGGATCATTTCAATGACGGGGAACGTCGGAGCTCTACTGATAAATGTGTGTTATGTGCTGATAATTACAGTCCCACCTACACCTTAGGCTATAGACAGCAGGATGGAGATGATCTCTTATTCTAGCAACGCCTCTGCTAAGACGAAACACTCAGTGTTAACTTTTTAAGTGGCAAACTTTTGAAACCTATAGAGTAACCTAATAGTACTGATCATCATGCTGAGGAGTCAATAGACTTCTAATTTCCATTGTGTTCCCCAGCACTGAGTCTGCCACTGGGGTTAATATTGGGGTGCCAATCACAACGGGCTCCTTTTAGTGCAGGCAGCGCAGATTTCCTCCCTCAGAGCAGATGTGGGGACGCTAGGAGAGGGTTAAGGCTATAAAACAAATCACACAAGATTAAACTTCACCAGAAAACACTGCAACACACTCTGGACTTTGTGACCACTACTCTTTCCTAAATTCACTATTATTTTACTTTCTTATCTCTACTTATTTTCTTGCTTTGAGATTTTTGGTCAGCTGGTCTCAAAGGTCCTAAAGGAACATCATATTAAATACCACCACCATTACTGTCAGAGAACATTTAAGACAAACCTAATTGCTGTATGCGTCTGAAGACTCTCATTATAATTAATCATTTGTCTGCTAAATGTTGTAAATGCGTCCACTGGAACTTCTCAGATGTCTTAAAATGTCTTATTTTGTCGTACGAATAGTCCAAAACCAAAAAGGTATTAAGTTTAAAAGTTCAAAAATACAGAAAAGCTAATTAACCTGATTTTAGTAAGGCTTCAAATAGAAATTCTTTTTTGTCCCACTTATGCTTGAAAAATAAATGAATCCATCATCAAAATTGCTGATAATCAACTAATCAACTAACTTGAAACTGTTATTTCATCTAATGAACTGGTCCACTGCTTTTCGCTATAGGATAATTAATAACTTAACTTAATAATATGAACTCATTAATCTGTTCCATTTTAGCAACATAGGCCAAAGTAAAACTCCAACCAGGTGTTGATGCCTGATGAAGTCTCTACTTCCAGCCATGTCAGACAGCTGTAAATGCCTCTTTTATTAGTGGGTATCACAGCCATATTACTGCGTCTGTGGCCGGCTCAAGTCTCAGTGACAACCCCTCACCTACACCTTTTCATCAGGAGCTATGAAACCTGAGAGGGCCCTCCACGCAGCCCACAACCTGTCTGTCTCAAACACACAAGAAGACAAGAACGTGAGGCGATATTAGTCCAAACTACAGTGAACAGTATCGGGGCCCAATTTTCCTCTGTGCTCCCACTCCCTTTACGTGATGATGCATACGGAAACCTTTATTAACTTTTAATTCATCTCACTGCACCAACACAGGAGGATAACTAATGCTAGAAGTCTAGCATACCACTTACAATTTTAACTAAAATTTAATAATAGGTGACATTCAACCTTAAAGCATCCTACCGTAAAATGTTCCTCTCTTCCCTCACTATGTATCTCACAAGACTCAACAAACTCAAAAATACATTATTTGATGAGCTATACCATTTAGATTGCAATAAATTGTGATGGATATGCAAATACTTCTATATTCTACATCTCACAACTACATCACCAATACTGCGATATGACAAATTACTGTGTTATTCTGGGGATGAATTAGTGGTTTTGCAATGCTCCTTTAAAGTCAGGCAAGAAGAAGACTGCTAGCTAATAAACATTATGGATGTATTATGAGAGCTGGATACGGAGCTGCCACTCAGCCAATCAGACATTTTTTCCAGTGGTTGCTTGTGGTATTGCAACAAAAGATTATAATGATAAAAGACGTCTGTAAAACTGTGGACACAACATCGCTCATCATACAAACGAATGGCTGCCATGTTTGAGTACACAATCCAGTTCTCCTTAATGCACCCATGTCAAACGTGAACGGAAACGAAGCAGGTTTTTAAATGCATCCAACACATTATGTAACCGCCAGAATATACATAATGCATTTTGTTTTCAGTAACACGAAATGTAAACATTGTTTGTTTAAAGGAAAGCGCCACAGGGCAGATGACTGTGTAAGGTTTTTTTTTTATTACGTTTACAACATTAGAGCTTTGTTGTCTCAGCATTATGTTCCTCCTGTGACAGATTTATCCAAAAAGTAAGGAAAAGGAGCAGGATGTGTTTTTAAAAGCCACCCTTCCAAGTAGGTAACTTACACACTCTGCAGCGCACATGACATATGACACTGTCATGTCACAATGAGGGTCCTATAGGGTCACACAATAGTGTAGGTGTGGTCATGTCCGACAACCAGAATAGGCAGAAAGACACACATAACCATACACACCTTCCAGTCTGCCCTCTGGGAGTCTCGTATGAGCCAGAGATAACCTCTGTCAGCCATTTGTCTCCTTCACATTCATCAGCTCTATAGAACTTGAAGAGGCCAACAGAGCAAACTGTCTTACAAAAGAAGGATCTGACATAACTAACGGCTGCAGACAGTCAGGTAAAATAAAAAATAAAAAAGGCCACTGCCTCTGCCTGCGGAGCAGACCTCAGACTTAACAACTGAGGACAAACCAGACAAAAGGAGGGGGAAAGAAGTCTGGAAAGGCTGTGAGTGTCTGACAAGAAATCAATCAACTTCAATCAATCGTGCCGGGCGGGAGGGTCCATGTTTACACATGTAGCAGACACCAAGCAACACTAGCATTCATTTGAAGTTGTGTTTCTGGCCACTGGGTTCACTGTTTGGTGCTGAGACGGTAAAGTGTAGTCCGTTTAGAGAAGTTTAGAAATTTCATGAGAGCGGTGAAGTGAACCAAAACAGTAATATGTAGACCATAAAACCAAAACAACAAGCTGAAAAAAGCTAAAATGCAACAGAAACTGTTTGTGGGCTGCTATGAGCAGTGCCCTTCACATTAGGTGTGGTCACATAAGCCATAGTTAATACAAAACTATTCATTAAAGTATACAAGTAAAATAATCTTTACAATATGATCACATTAAACAAGGCCTACGCCAATCTGAAACCTAAAACTCTAACTACAACTGCACTTTAAAATTAACTTTTTAAGTCTCCACTTCTATGTTGTGTTATTATTAACCAGTCAGATATACTTTTTTATGTGGTGGTTAAGCCAAATAAAATATCTCCATAAAGCCAGTGCTCATTCGGTTAACGGACAATCATTCTCATCATATCATTAACAGATTTTGGCGAAATGCTTTCATACATCAAGTTTATTCTTTAAACCAACCTAAACCAAGAAAACATTCAGTTATAGCTGCTGGTACTGCTGGTATTTTCCTTCTAGTGTTTCCATTTGCAACATGCCTGATAGAAACAACAACCTCATATTTCCCCTTTCTGTTAATTCCTATTACTTATTAAAAGCTGTGGGGACATTTTAACTTGAACAAGGCATCTCAAGCATGTTCCCGTCTTCCTCCTCTGTGCCCTTATTCGAGAGAATTAAAAAATTGATCCTGACCAGTGTTTGAAGTGACCTTGCTGGTAATGCCCACGATGTCATCCAACGGCAGCGTACCCGACAACCTGCGCGTCGCACACAATACACGCAGCCATCATCTTATTAACCTTTTCCAAGGACACTATTGACAAGAAGAGCATGGTGTCACAATGACTTTCACAAAGCAGGACAACACGCCTTCTGCTAACTTAGCCATGCTATCTACTGTTTAGTTATTATCTCTAATAATCACCATGATGTACAGCTACTTCAGCATGACATAATGTGCAAGTCTTATCTCTACAATGTACAATTTATCAACTTGAGCAGTGTGACGTTATAGCCCTGATGGACTATGGTCAGACAAGTGGTTTGCTTTTGGCACTAAAATGTCTCTGTTCCCACTTGTTATTCCTCTTTATTCAACTACATTCTCAGTAAATTCATATATTCATAGGTTCATATTGAGGTTATGCTAAATCACATGCCACTAGCTTACACTTAATTAAATTACCAATCCTTTTATACTCAATGACGCCCAGCCTGAGTCAATCATTTCACTGTTAAACACAGTGAACAAATCAATGAGTAATTCACTTAATCAGCTGTTTCCTTCACAAAGGGAAATTGCATTTATTTCCCTGCAAGCCAAAACCCCCGTGACACGGCTCATATCATGCAGGTAACAAAAGAACGAGGTGTAATTACAACACGATCATCTTTCCTTTACGAGAAAACTTAAACAATACAGATAAGAATTAAGAGAAACCAACCCGAGCCAGTTCAAAGTGATTCCAAAGAAAGTAATAATGATTTAATTAGGGCAGGACTGGGTAATTCGATAACGACGTCACCTCATTTCAACTGCTTTTTTCCTGAGATTCGTTTAGATTTCTTTTAATCTAAAATAAGTTTTTAGCAATTTCGCTCAACTGCCTTTGACCTCTACCTCTAACCTTACCCACACAGCCAAACCAGTTAGTTCACAGGCTGTGCAAACGGTCACTGAAAGGATGTAAATATCCTTTGTGTCAAAACCACACACTCAAACATAGTACGAGTAATTTTTTTAGTGCTGGTCTCGGTCTGAAAACTGGATGCCGTTTCAGCAGCGTGACAAATATCTAAAATAGATGTGCTATTTTTGTTGAATAGCTTTTTGGGCAGCACACTATGATTTTCTTAGAGAGAGGAAGATATCATGCTGCTGACTTATACCCCAAAGCTTTTGTTCTGGCGTCTTTACTTACTTATTACCCATAACCGCTTTGCTAATTGTGTGTCACATATCAGCATTTTTTAACATTAAATGAAGTTGTTGTGCAGCATAGTGCTGAGTCACTGTTTCACCTGACATCTAGTGGTGTGTGACAACCTAAACAGAATTAGTTTAGCTTTGTATCAACAGGTGTTTGTGAGGGCACCTGCATGGAGAAGGTGGATGCCTGTATTTGTGTTCTGTGTTTCTGTTTGCCTCGATGCACACGAGTCTACTTTCTTTGTGTGTGTGTGTGTGTGTGTGTGCAAAAAATCATTCCTTCCACCTACTTGCTCATTTACTCTACACTAATGTCTGTGTAAAGAGTCTCTTTGCAGCCTCCAGGTCAGACTCTGTGGGCGCAGCGGAGTCGTGCTGGGCTAGCGGCCTGAGTGCGGCATCCAGCAGCAGCACACAAGAGGAGCCAGTGTGCTCCTGTTGCTCCCACCATCTGACCAGCACACCGCATGAGTGCTTCAGTTTCAGCCACAGCACAAAACACCAGTGTCTCAGTTTACACCCCCTGGAGTCACCCTAGTGCCTTTTGTTCCCACTTTAAATAAAACATAGTCCAGTCATTAGGTAGAAAGGTGCTCCTGTGCATAATTCAGAGCCAGGTATCAATTTTAGCAAAGGAGATAAGGTTTGTGAAGGACAATGCTATGTTCTATGGCCCCACAACACAAACAAGAATGCCAATGACAATTAAATGCAGCAATAACAGCAGTTTGGTTTGTTGGTCAACCTGATGCCCACACTATCCATTACAGGCCTGCAACTAACCATCATTTTCATCGTCAGTTCATCCGTCTGCTTGTTCTGTTCCAATTTTTTACTCTTCAAGGTGGAAACACAAAACTTTAGTTTTACTAGATGAATGTTTAGATGCTTTAACATTACAGCACCCACTGCAGAGCTGCCACTGATGACTATTTTCATTATTCATCACATGTTGGATGACTCAGTACTGGCTGCTTGGCCTATAAATTATCTGTAAAAAGGCAAAAAAATAAAGTTAAGATCAAATGTTAATTGACTAATCTGTTATTGAAATAATGTTTCGGCTCATTTGGGGACAATGAGAAATAATTAAATTAAAATGTACAATATGAATCTAAAAAGTGACATAAAAATCACAGAAGGGTTCACTAGCAATACAACAGGAAACAGGTGCTGTTGTGTATATAGATGCTGTGTATAATATTTAGATATATTATGTCACAAAGAGCACAAACAAGGACTGTTTGTTTGCTCCCAACACAAATAAACTTAAAGTAGTTTATTCAGGGACGTTTACTTCACTCCTGAGACAACTCTGAAAACTACAGCGATGTTTCGAATATAAAGGATGTCGTTTCATTTTCGTAAAGCTGAACGATGACCATCCTCTACACGACAAAACAGTGAGCAACAGGCTGACAGCTGACAGCCGAAACCGAGCCGCCACGGCGACACCTGCAACACGCACCTGTTGCTAATAACGTCCCCTTCACGTACCTGCTCTTTCCCGGTTTTCGACCCTCTCCAATTCCTCGTTTCTTCCTCTCGACTTAATAATAACAAAACGTATATAAACCAACGAGCTGATTTCACTTTTCCCAGTTGGCTGGCGTGTCTCTCAACCCCCCCGGTAATGAGATTTCCTTCTCCTCCGGTCGCGGTTAGCTTACCTTTACTCCACGAAGGGAGACGAGCGGCTGAAAGGTAATGAGGACCACGTCAACCAATCCGCTGCGGCGGGAGGCGGGCCCTGTGGGAAAACACGACATCCTATTGGTCGGTGCGTGTTAATGGCGGAGCAGTGAAAGCTGGAATGTTTCTGCATTGTTTTGATGTTGAGTGAAGAGAAGCAGCGGTTAAAACTTAAGTGACAGGTTTAGTCAGTGATGGAAGAAGTAGTTAAATTATTTATGAAGTGAAAGCAGTGGTGGAGGAGCATTTAGATCCTTCATTTCCTGCATAAAAAAAGGCTCAGTGTTTTACTATTATATATTACATAATTTAATTATTCACATGCATGAATAGAAAACGCAGGATTTTTTACTACTGTAGCTGGTTGAACTGGAGCTAATTTTAACAATATTTCAGGGCTGCATATTATGCATATTTGTGACACTTAAATGATTCAGATCATCAAACAAATTTTTATATTACACAAAGATAAGCCGAGGAAATACAAAAATGCAGTTTTTAAATGATGATTCCATACTTTTTCACAGCACTGTCCCTAATACTTAAGTAAATAGTTTTAAATCATACTTTTACTTGTAGTGGAGTATTTCTACTACCACCTCTAGTTAAAACCGAAGTTAAAGTTGATTGAGTGTCTTCGGTGATGGAATATGGATTAAGTAATTTAGTTAAGTAAAAGCAGTGGTGAGGGTGTATTTGATCCTTTTACTTTGGTAAAAGTATTAAGACCACACAAATACCTTTTTACCAGCGCTTTTAACAGTGGTGAAGGAAGTAGTCTAAGAAGTAGTACTATTATTAATTATGCTATATTTTTGTATTTTTACTTAAGTAACATTAAGTAATAGTAATAGAAAGAAATACCTGTAACCACAGTGACATCTTCACATTTAAGAATCTGGAATCATGAATCGTGGTATTTTTAAATAAACATTTACAAAAACATTTATCATCAGACTTGTTCTGCAAATCAATTAATGAACAAATGACTTAAGGTCTTTTTGTATTCACACATAGATTTAGGATAAACAATGTATGTTTTGTTTGCAAAGCTGTTACATAAATTAGATGGAGTAAACAGTGTGATACAATCCCAAAATATTATGGAGTAAACATAAAACGTAGCATGAAAAGAACACTTAAAGCAAAAGTACCTCAAAACTGTATTAAGCACAGTACTCCACTAGTACTTAATCTGATTCCACCACTCAAATACAAGTATTCTTCATTAAATTCATAAATGTGCTTAAGTGGAACACTAACTCTAATCTAAACAGTACCTAGCTTTAATGTCTGTACTTGTGTACAGTGTAATAATATATTATTCACTATAATTACTCACTATTGTGTGTTGAAGTGTAGTGGAATAGAAATACAAAGATTCAAAAGCTGATGATGCTAAAAGTATTAAAGTACAACTTAAATATTGTACTTGATTGAATTTACTTGAACTCACTAAAAAAGACATGTTTAAATATATTATTTTGGCATTTTTACCTTTCTAAGTGTTAGTAAGGTGACAGACGGGAAACATGGGAGAAGAGAGAGGGTGTGACATGCAGCAAAGAACCACAGGGACACGGTGACCATTTGTTGCTCCCGAGCGCTCATCTTTAAACATGATAACTATACGTAAAAACTGACACGACAAACAAACTAAAAACAAAGTGGAAACACAAATTGGCAGTGAAAAAACCCGTCAGAGGCAACATAAGAGTTCATGTTAGGCTGCACAACGTGGATTGAAAGCAGCTAATCATTTGTAAGAGGCTCTGCAATGCAAAGCTATATAAACGGCTTGGAATACCTTTGTTTCATGCACAGAAAGATTAGCTGAGCACCATCTATTTCTTACTGAAACAACTGAGGCTGTGCTGTTTTGATGGTCCAGTAATAATAATTTGAAGAAAAACTTTAGAGATAAAAAGATTAACATTATCTCTAAAATGACCACAAGTTGTCAGACACACGGGAATGTTTGTCCATTTAATCGGCATTCTTTTTCCTCTATCTTTAAACCTAATAAATTGAGGCTTTTCAGCATCTGTGTTGTACAAAGTCACAACAATATTCTTAGTGTTTACAGTTCACTATTAACCTTTGATAAATTCATGCACCTGTAACTTGCACACAGACATTTGAAATTGTGAGTTAAATTTAAAATGATATACATTGTCTCAGCGACAGTGAAATATGAGTGTTAGATTTTATAGCTGACAATGCTGATAAAACATGGAGGTGCTGTGCATAACACTTACTTGCATTTATACAATGAAGTAATCTGCTGCTGCTAAAAGAAAGCGACCCCCCATTAAACATATCCATATATATTTTATTCTCAATACAGCAAAATACAAAGAATATTCAGGACAGACTCTCATTAGTCACAATTAATACTCACTTCACAAGAATGCTTTTAAATTACATAACCTAAGTTTGAAGATCAAACTCAATGAGTACCTTTAATCATATTGCATCCATCATATATAGCATCTCTATCATCAGTTCTCTTAAAACTACTCCAATTTTGTACATGGCGTATGCTGCTGGTCTCACATTGGAGACGACTTTTAGAAAAGAGGGGTTACATAACATATTGTATAAACTGCTACAACTGTTTTTGATGTGTAGAGAAATACCTCTGTTTCAAAAGATATGTCGGACCAATTGTTTAAAAGGGACACAGTAAATACATCTCTCTCATGAGGAAGAAACGGATGTGGTTTTACATAACAGGACTGTACAGGCCATCCATCCAGCTCATGAAATCAGCAATATACACTTCATGAAAAGTACACGCCTCCAAATACAGAGAAGACAGAACAGCCACACTTGGATCAAGAGACATTAATGATTATGTGGCAACATGATACTGAGAGACAGTGAAGCAGAAGACAAAGTATACGAGCACAGTAAGAGAACGACTGAGAAATCAATTTGATATACAGTGTTAAGAGACTGGGATGTCATCTGTAACAGCGTGGAAGAAGAGAACACAAAAGCCCGCAGTTGGGGGGAAAAAATGTGCATAAAGTATCTCACAAATGTATTTACAGCATTTTTAAATTTAATAAAAATGTCATCCTGTAGTAGAAATTCACCCTTAAAAGAAATGTTATATTTACAATTTATACATTTGTATTTAAATAGAAACATGCAAGTGTTAAGACCTTCCTACTGAATGTCCAAAGAAAAAAAAAAACAAAACTCATCTTCTTACCCTGGATTCTTTCAAGTTAGAATTAATATTAATTACTTACAATGAAATCTCATCATGAACAACCCCAATACATTTACATCTTCCTATTTCAGAAAATGGTACTCATTAAAAAGGCAAAATTAAAAAAAAACATTAAGCAAAGGGGCAAGAAATAAATATGTGTGAGTAGCAAACAGTTAAAAATTATTCCAATACTAAATTTGTACATTTGACTACAAGATAGTGTAGGTAACACAAGGCGCGGACCTGTACTTACAAAGTGTACCAGTGTATGAAGACATTGACTGGGCTGGCAAAGCCCACAGAGGAATTCCTATGAGAAAAGTGGCCTCCAGCGTTAAGTACAAAATGGCTCAAGCCATCTGTGTTTGGTTATAAAACAGATCTATATACACATACATACTAAACCAGTACACAAAATTGCAAAAGCTAAAGGCATTGGACACTTGAGTTAAACAGGTTTCTCGCTGAGGCAGGAAAAAAAATGAAGTGGGCTTCAAATCCCAAGCCTAAAAAAATTAGGTTTATTTTCCACAGAAACAGATCCTTTTTTTTGTAAAAATCCTGCATAGATTAAAATAATACCTCCTCTGACTTTCTTGTTTTCAAGTGCAAGAGGAAATAACAGTATCCCCTCCTACAATAAAGGTCAGGGAGCCAGGCAAGAAAAGAAAACATAACACACACAAAGAAGGTCAAACCTGGGCCAAATTGTAATTCCAAAGATTTGTTCTGTTGAGATGTGGAAAATGAGGTGCAAATCAAATTAAATAAAATAACCAAATTTAAGTTTTAAATCAGAGGAAAAAAAAGTGCCAAAAAGGGTTCAACTATTAGAGTTATTTCACTTTCTGGCACTTTAGTGTTGTTCAAACTCATTGACCACCAGCTAAAACAGAATCAGCCACAATTATGCATGAATACGATTTGGCCCCAGTTTTAAATATTTCCAGCATGTTTTCGTAGGAAGTGGGCTTAAATTAACTAAAGAGGACAGTCCTTCGTGTCGATGACCATTACCAAACACCAGAAATGTCCACTAAAACCCTGGGTGTAATGTTAATGTCTTCATTTCAAACCACCGCCATCCACATCTGCTTTCATGACAAAATGTAATTTTAAATAACAGAAATGTTCATGCCTGGACAGCTGGCATACACAGTTACTCTGTCATCTCTACCCCGCCTGCTGACCCATAACAACAACAACTACCTGACTCAGTTCTCATCTACTGTCTTGTAATACAAGTATGATTAAGGTTTTAAATAGGAACAATTACATATACAAATACTTTGCATCTTATAAGCCCTGCTCAACCCTGTTTTAAAGTTATGCATTTGAAAAGTTATACTTCTGCTTGGCCAGAAGGAAAAAACAAAACAAAAAACTGCTCGGTATATAAATAAAATCTATATTAGCTGTTATACTTCTAATTTGAAATATATAATCATTAATTTATATATGCAACACTGCTAACCTGCATCACTGGTGAGTCTGCCTCAATAAACAGCATCTTTCCTTTCAGGTGAATATGCTTTTGTCGTGACAACTTAGTGGTCACACAGTCCCAGTTATCATAAACTGCAATTGTAAATAACTGCATTGTGTGTGTGGATAAGCTGTTCAATACTTAAGACACTCCCTGCTGTTCCTTGGGATAATACACTGAGCAAACAAGGGGATCAAAGAAAGAATAACACTGTCTGGAAGTGACTCTTTGAGGAAATATCTCAATGAACAAATTAAATACAAGTGTAAAAACATTTCACAGGAGGAAACATGTACTGTGGAGCTTCAACCAAGCACAAAGTCTCTTATAGAGAACATTAAAGTGGCCAATTTTTGGGAAAGGCTAAGAATCTAAATGCTCCCATCAGTGGCCCCTAGAGGTCACACTGCTCCCTACATCCAACAGGACCCAAGTGGTTTGAACAAATGTCTATATTTAACATTTCATTATCTATCAAGAATAAAAAGTTAATGATTCTGAAAATGAAGATGACACTGCTAAAATCAGTACAGTGACAAATATAAGGTTTCTAAAAGTGTGTGTCATAAGTATTCATTTGTCGCACACATTAGTACAGTCCTTACATCTTGTGGGCATCCAAGATTAACCTCTAGTGCCTAAAGACTTTAGCTTAATAAGTGGTGGCCAACACCATCTATGCTCAAATGTTTATAAGAGGACTTTATTTAAAAGTGAAAGGCTGCAACAAAATAAACCAAATACATAATTGTTGCCAGCTTCCACTAATTGCTAAATGGTTAAAATGCATAAAAGGGCAACTGTGGCTAGAAGCAAAAGAAGAGGGCAAAGAAAAATAACTTAAGTGAATGATAAGTGAATGTTTTCCTGTAGCTCACATACAAGGCACAAAAATTATAAAGAGAAACCTTCATTTTAAAGCACCTTTGGTGTTTGTGGGAGGTACTTTGGTGAAACAAAGAAAAAGAAATATTTAAAAGCCAAAGTAGCCTATAAACCAAACCCCATTTTTAGTGTCTCTAATAAACAATTCACTGTTTCCATGCCAAAGACATAAAAACATGGCCTTCAAACGTTTTGTAAGAATGCCGATACATGAAGCGTAGCAATAAGCTCTTTATTCCTGTGTTTTGATGCTTCTCCCTGTGTGGTGCTATCGAACATGTGACATGTTTCTAAATTGCTCAGTGTTTTTGGCAAGCTGGTGTAGAAAATGGACACAGTGTTGGAGATACGTCTGAGAAGTTCATCGTCTGTGTGTGTTTGTGTGTGTCTACATGGAGGACCAGAGGTGGACGCCGTGCGTGTGCAGATGCCGCTGAACACAAGAGGCTGAGGTGTGGGTGTGTCTGTGTGTTGTGGAAGCAGCGCGCAGGGAGCGAGTCCTTGCTAGGCAATAAGCTTTGCGTCCAGGCGTAGCCAGTGAAGGCCCTGCCGCGTGTAACGCACCAGTTCTGTCATGGTGCTGGTGTTGAAAATCAGAGGACCCATCGCCTTGTCCAGCTCCAAGAAGAATTCTGACAAAACAGGCACAGCGACAAGATCGGTGTTAGTTTAAAACCCATAAACTATGAAGCAAGTTCAAATAAGTTAAGTTTATTTTTTGCTGTCATAAAGGACAAATTATCTGTCGGGGAACCACATTTATTTTCACTATCATTTAATCTATTTTATAACAGCAACAGTAAAACTGTAAGTCCTCATGTGAGAACCTGATAACACAGATTACTTGATTAATAATCAATTTTCAGTCCAATTTCCAATCAACAAATTATTTCAACAATGCAGTGACTACTAAGAATTTAATAGATGTGTGCCAGAGAAAGTGACAGACAATCTCATGTGCTCAATACTGATGATAATTCTATGCTTGCATAATTCATGTCAGGAATTTCATTTCTTTGTGCCAATAACCTGCTGCCATAATTTAATGTGGTTTATTTTAACCTATCTTAGTAATATACTGTATAACTAAATACGGTTTAAACCCCTATGGAAATGCAGCAGCTGGAATTCTTAGGAAATTCTTGACAAATCTGCACATTCATGCATATTTTTATTTCACTGTAGGTGAAAAGTACATCCAAAACAAACAAAAGCATGTTTTAATGAATCCCTGGGTCGTGTTAATTTGGGTCCACATTTCCCAGTGCAGTGTCCAACCCTGCAGATTGCTTTAGAGTGCATCTTGATTGGGGAGAGGGATACTAAGCTCTAACTTCCTAAACTTTCACAAATGCAACAGTTACAGTTTCGTTCTTCTAGAAATGAAAATAACATATTTTGTATACAACTGTATGTCTTCTAAAGGTAGAGTTTGAGCATCCTACTACGTCTGCAACACCACCTTTACCTTTCTGCTCCTTGGATAGTTGCTCTGCCTGGTCCCAGACCTCGGTGGCATACAAAAAGTTGGACGTGACCTGGACGTAGCTGGCAGCCATCTGGTGGATACGCTGAGGTATGGTCACAGACGAGCTGGTGCTGCTGCTGCTGCTGACTGATGAATAGCCACCGGCTGTGCCCGGAGACAGTTTGGGAGACACTGGAGAGGGCATACCTGCTGCCTTACTGCATTAGTAAGCAGAAACAGACAGAGAGGGTGATGGGAGTGGCCCAGTAGAGGCTGAGTAGCAGCTAGGTAAATGTTATTTTTAGAAATTGCTAAATTGTACTGAGCACAAACCGAAAAGTGCTGAAAACAGAATTTATGAAAGTGCTAACCAATATTAATTAAATTGTTTTCAACAAGTAAAGTCTAATTATTTTTAATCTCCCAAACTTATTGACGACATGACTTACTTTCCCATTCCAGGAGAGGGAGCCTGGGTGTTACTCAGAGAATTCTGTCAAAGAAAATAAGGCTATGTTACAGAACGTTTTGTTACAGAAAGGAATCAGGTTACACATTCACAGGAATTTATATTGTGTCCCCGCAGTTCTCAAGGTTTGCCAAGTAAAACTGGATTTCAGTTTCCTGAAAACAAATGTACCTTTAAATGTTCGGTGAGTGTTTTGGAGTATTTTAGTGCACTGTCTTTCCTCAGCTTGAATAACCGCAGGTAGAGGAGGGACTGGCAACGCAGGCTGGAAAGTGAAATTGGTAAACATTGATTTTTCTTCATTGCGAAGAACACAGTTGTGGACTGAGATTAAATATGGAAGACGTCTTATTCAAATAACAAGGACTTCAAGTACTTTCAGTTGCAGCCTAAGGACAAGACAACACCTTTGGCACATGAAATGGAAATCCATCACCTGATGTCAGCCAGGGTACTTACCAAAGCACAGCTAGCCTCTTGTCTGCTGAAGTAGCATCTGGAGCCATGTAGCTTTTTAATTTCATAGTGTATCTGAATGTAAAGAGGGAACAAATGATTAGTTTTTAGGAGAGACTACTGTTTACACCATCAAAGAAACATTTTTAATTTCATTTTCTAAAATATGTTCCACTGATTTTTGTTGCAGGAGAAACTTAGAAGAAGAACAAGTGCTACTGTCTTTTTTCATTCCATATATTCTTCTTAAAGCCTACATTACACACCAAGCAACTCTACTTTTACATCGATTCAGAGAAGTCTTAGCCCTAACAAACTGACCAAGTACCATCACTCTAGGTAGTTTATGAGATTTTGCACAGCTCCCTCAAGAGGATTTCTACAGTATTTCTCAAGTCAATAAACAAACCGATGCGGTCCTTCAAACTACAGTTATTTGACAATGACAAAGGTATTTATGTTTATTTATTTGTGCTTACTTGATAAGCTCCACTGTCTCAGCATACATAGGAAAGGGAGACTTGGCCTCCTGGGCGCTCTTCTCCAGAGCATTACCACATTCAATAAAAGACACCACAGCGTCCAGGTAGTAAACCGCCTTCTCAAAACGGTCCAACTGTAAAAGAGGGAACAAGGACATAAGAAAAATAAAATCACTGTCAGTGTTCATCCTGAGTTAGTGAGTATGCTCATGTCACATACTGCATTTCCAACTCATATTGTTTCAGCAGCAGTACAGAGTTACATGTTCATGTGACTTTTAATTTGAAGGTTTTAAGTTGAATTGAATTACATAATGCTTGCCATTACAGCAGCAGCAACAGATAACTCACTTATACATGTTTTGAAGTTTGGTTTGAAAGTACGACAACAATAAATATAATACCATGATTTATAAAAATGGGGGAAACAGTAATCTAGATACACAATATAAAATTTAAACGCATATCTATATATATATTAGAGAACAATCGAACAAAAACATTTATAAATGGACTTGGAGGAATTTGTTAAAAGCTGTGTTTGTAAAAACATCTCAGTTACACGTTAGTAGTGATTAGGCTATTGCTCTTACCAGTGCATCTGCATTGTGTTTAAGTTTCTTGGCCTCCTGTAAGTAGTGATCCGCTGAATGGACTCTGAAACAAAAATGATTAACATACCAAAGAAAATTATGACACACAAAGTACACAAAAAAACTCAATCACAAATGAAATAACTAAAATATCTAAACTCATTAAAGGCAAATTCTTCAATTTATTTAAACTTCTGAAAAAATAAGACGCAAAACTTTGCTGTTTCTTTACCAGAGCATGAAAAGAACTGAGACTCCCTACAGAGCGCCTTTTAAAATGGAAATTTACGTCACCTTTCCTGGATGCAGGCACATCTATTCATGACCTCCCCAACCTCCTACAGTTTTATGCATCAAAGGCAACCCTAGATCCCCACAGCAGTTCTTTCTGTATATCCCACTGAGGGGTTATCCACAGTGGAAAAAGCTCCTCTTACCTGTCCTCAAACACCAGCTTGGATCTTTGAGACCTGGAGCCGTCTGTGGAGAGCGGAGGCACAGCCAGCTGGTTATCACAACCCTTTGAGGATTTCTCCTGCAGAGACAGCAAATGAGAGGGAATAAAGTTTCAGAACAAAAAGGAGCCTGCTGTGTGTTGGAGGTTTGAAAATGTACCTGAAATATACAGTGTTTTAAGGGAATTCAATTCAAAGACCCATATATTTCTATGATTAGCTGCAGATTAGACACATGGTGTAAATACTTCACTCATACGATACTTTAATCATATTTTAAAATATAGTATATCGATACCTTCTCCAATAATATACTCATGATGTACACACACACCCCACAAGTTGTGTTTCTGACCACTCCCCTTCTACCCAGAGCAACAACTTACATTTGTAATGCTTGCTTTGTTTTTTAAGTTCCCATGAGGGACACATACAGTCAATAAACACAATTAGAAATTACACTCCCACTTGCCAGGGTCCACTGTGCATGCCAGGTAATCACACGGACAGCAAATGCCCAACGACAAGGTTACCCGCACCCACCTTGCCATCTCGTGTGCTGCGGCCCTTGTCCTCTCCTTTTCTATGTTTAGAGGTGGAGTTGCCTTTGGTGTTGTGGCTGCCCTCCTTCCCACTTCCTGTCCCACTGGACAAAGACGTGGAGGATTGGCTGACTGTCCTCTTTCGACTCGGGTGCTCTGCCTTGGGCGTCCGCTGCAGTCCTGACATGGACGGAGAAGGGACGGGCTCCTCTTTCTTTTCCAAAGACCTCTTAGACCTTGGGGGATATGAATCATCATTGTTAAACATACAAAATATTGTAGCATTGCTGTATTTAAATTGTCCAGTGGTAGCTCTACTTTAATCCACATCTCAAAATATCAGCACTTCAAGATTAAATGTCAACATTCCAGGCAATTCAACACTGAGAACATAGCAGAAATGACGTTAAGATAAAAGTTAACAGGTGCGGCGTAAAGAGGCTGTAATGTAATAAACAAGTCACATCGCTGAGCCCCTAGCTTTGATTTTATGAGGCTCATTAGAGTTTACTGGGTATATTTTATGTGTTGTTGGAATAGAAAAAAAGGCATCTGGCAAGCTTCATTTTGCCTGTGCAAACTACTGCCACAACAACTGTGCCAAGCTTGTTTAATATGAATCAGGAGAAAAAGGAACAATACTCACTCTTTACTGCTGTTTTTATGATGAGATAGAGACTCCTGCTTGCACCGCTTGCTCTCTGGCTTGGTGCTTTCTTCATCATTCTAAAGATACAACAGTCACAGAAAATTAAAAGCAAATACACATTACTATTGTAGGAACCAGAGACATATAGAAAATTACAACCTGGCACTTTAACATCTTCTCTGTGTGGTACTTTCACTTCAACACATAGTTTTTTTGATATTATCTCAAGCTCCTGTGGCCAAAAGGTTAAGTTTTCACTATGGTTTCACACACTTGACGTTTAGCTTTGATGATTCATCAAGACGTTATGATTGCACTACATCAATTGGTTTCCAAGATGATATGTCTTACAGTAACCTGGAATTTTTGCCATTAGATGACATTAGTGCATTCTTTAATCATAATACCAGAGAAAGAAACTTAAAATCTAAGTGAATCATGTCTTCGGATGTGAAAGAGGTTTAGAAAAACAGAGTAGTGGAAAAAGGCTGTTGTGTTTTACTCTGATTAATGTGAGATATAAAGTCTAAAGACAACGGATAGAAAAGCACTGATATTTGCTCTACCTTGTGTTTCCTCTTCGCCTTGCTAGAGCTCTTCTCAGAGGTCTGCTTGCTGAAGTCCTTGCTGTCCCTATCTAGAGAGTCATCCCTCTCAACTTTGATCTCTGCAGGCTCCTTGTAGGGCCGCCCTGGGATCCTAGATAGCAAGCTAAGATCTACAAAAAAATGGAAAAGAAAGGGAAGGGTAGAGTTTAGTTTGGTCCAAAGTAAAGAGAAGCTTCAAAAGTGTACACTCCATGTAGTGTGTTTTCACAGAATACAGAGGAAATTTGTACTTCTTTTTTGTCTAATGAGCAGTTTCGACTAACCTATCTTGACTAGTAAAACCTGCTGCTGAGGCAGCCTTGCAGGGTAGCGCTCATCGGGGTCACTGAGTGGAGACAACAGCTCTTTCTCTTCCATAGGAGAAAACACGCACACAGGGGTCCTGATGCTCTCTGTGTACTTGGGCGTCTGCGACGAGGACGGGATGCTGTCATTTCCCTCAGAGTCTGACGATGAAGAGTCCGTATCGACAAACTCTCGAGACTTCTGGGAAGTCTTGGTGGGTGCCTTGGTCTTGCGTTTTTCTGCAGTGTTACTGACAGCAGCTGTGGTGGGCCTCGGAGAGGATTTGAGTTCTTTTTTGATGCTGGGTTTGCGGGAACCCTTTGTTGCAGCTTTAGGCCGATGAGGCGGTATCTCTGGAGCTGGTTCACTCTCTACTCTCAGACCTCCTTTAGGTTCCTCTACCACAGGAGGCTTCTCAGACTTTTTAGGCTGTTTTTTACCCACGCGGATTCGTGGATTTGTGCTGCCCTCACTCTGGGCAGGGGATTTCTGCCGGCCACGGCCACCCTCTGCACCCTTTTGTGCTGCCCGTAGGTCCCTGCTTGGGGTGGGTGCCGCAGAGTCTTTTGACCCCCCTCCCTGGCTACTATAGCCGCGTCCTGAGCTGTTATCTCTGCCCTCTTTCTTGCACTTGGTTGGAACATTGTTGTCCACTGGAGAGGCTGGCGAGAACTGCTTGGCCTTTTTGAACCAGTTGTCCAGTTGCCACTTGTTGGCCATGGGTTCTT
Source organism: Ctenopoma kingsleyae (assembly GCA_032353495.1). Taxonomy (NCBI): domain Eukaryota; kingdom Metazoa; phylum Chordata; class Actinopteri; order Anabantiformes; family Anabantidae; genus Ctenopoma; species Ctenopoma kingsleyae. The sequence continues at coordinate 17,487,376 of JAUBNQ010000006.1, read as the reverse complement.
CAGGCTGGATGGTTGCAAGAGAACAAACACAAGTGAGAAATTGTCCTAGTGAAGAAACAATGTTTATGAAACCTAGTCAGACACAGAAACACCTAAACAAGATGGTATTTTGGTCAGAGGAAAGAACCACCACAAGCCAAAATATGGGTTAGAAGTAGTGAGCACTGAAAAACACTGCACCAAATGATCATTAAGGAGCACTACAGCTGTGTAGAAAGTTACAGTTAAGTCATTACTTCAGGAGATGCTGGCCGTGGGGGCTCATTGGCTTCACTGTCTGTCGTGCTGCTTTCGCTCTCGCTGTCGGAGCCCGAGCTGCTCTCTGAACCACTGTGGCTGCTGGAGTCATCCCTCGACTGATCCGCTTCTTCGCTGTTATTGCTGTTGTTACAGAAGAAGCAGTCAAATACTTTTGTAAGCTGTCAATGTATGAAGTGTAATGTATTAACATAGTTTTTTCACACTTTAAGACCTCCAACACCTATGAAGAAAGTCGGTAAACTGCGTTTCTAATAAAACAAAATAACAGTAGTGACAAACTTTGTAATCTGAGTTTTACAAACGGCGGCTTATGGTTTAAAACACACAACACATTATAAGTTGATTAATCATTGGATTGGACAGGACATATAAAAGACTGGTGACCAACAACAGAATACCTGTGAGTATAAGAATATTTTAAGAGGTAAGAAAGTACATTTTCTATGATCTATGCTTTACCTTGCTGATGCAGTTCTTGAGACATTCTTGGCCGAGTCCTGTTCTACATCACTATCCTCGCTGCTGCTTAGCTTCAGGTCATCTTCCAGCCTCCTGAGATGCAGGAATAAAACATAATTAAATCTTTAAATTCTATTACAGCAGTGTAATTGCTGAAGGTTGGGAGTGCTGGTTGTGCCTACATAACTTACAGAGGCTATCTATGCATGTCTGTTTTTTTTTGTTTTTTATTTTTTAACTTGTCCACAAACTGGATGTGAGAAAGGAGGAAAAGGATGCAATACTTACGTGGGTGGGTCATCACAAGCTTTGGGCTGGTGGCTGCTGGAACTCTTTGAAGAACTGCCTCGCTCTAAAAAACACACAAAATGACTTAT
>JAUBNQ010000006.1:17475602-17486179 GCA_032353495.1 Ctenopoma kingsleyae | reverse complement strand
TCACAAGCTTTGGGCTGGTGGCTGCTGGAACTCTTTGAAGAACTGCCTCGCTCTAAAAAACACACAAAATGACTTATTATATATATAAGACATACAAAACAATATTTAAGCATTTATGAAAATATTTTAGATTAAGATTTGGTTCTGAAATGTGTGCAATACTCACTGTGTCCACTTGGAAAAGTGTGAGATTCCTGAAATAGAAAAAGCAAAGAAAAGAACTGTTTTCACCGACTTATTTGTTTTTTAATCCTTCATCATAAAATGTATTCATTCAAGCTGACAGCAGTTAATTCTTCCTCCCTACATTTGTGTTAACATGAAATAAACACCAAAAGCAGCTAGACAGTCAGTAAACAATGTTCCTCTGGACTGGCTGCAGGTGTTACGTAAAGTCTGTCTGCACCACACAAAAGTAATAAACAAATAATTAAGCCTTATTAATTCATCATGGCACATAATCATTTGAATCTCGCACTAGTCACTGCTGACCTTCGTGGGGAAAGGAAACTTGGAGGGCTCTGTTTTGCAGGGGGTGTGAATGGCTGTCAGTGGAGGGGGCCACGACTGAGTCATTTCCTGAAAGACGAAAAAAATAAACACATGCAGGGAAAAATTTGTAAATGAGTTGTAAGGTCTTAGTTATACCCATTATGGAGTGCCCGCCTGAGACCATGAAGGTTTTTACCAAAATATGATCCTATACTTACCTTCAAAATTTCATCCACGCAGCTGGCGTCACCGGGTCCCTAAAGACATAAAACATCATGCTCAGCACACGTGTTCACAAACAACATGATGTCAGTACAGCAGGTGAGAGCTGGCTTCCATTTTGAGCACCATGAGTCATTCTATAGGCATTTTATGGAGCCCACGAGTTCAGTCAGACCATGTGTAACTCACTGTGAAGTAATTTAATAGTTCTTAGATTATTATAAACATATGGTTCAAACATAAAAACAGTGCTCTGCCATTTAAGCACCTACAAATTCTACATGAAATCTCACTACTCTAGATTTGTCCAATCCAGTTCAATTACATATCTAAAGCGCCATGTAAACACCAAGTCTTTTTCCAACTAGTGAAAACTAGCTGCAGGATTCAGGATACATTTTAAAAGCACAAAAAATAATAAGAAAAAAAAATGAAGGCCTGCAGAACCAGCCATACCTCTACAGGCTGTGAAGGGATCTTGAGTTTCGAAAGCGCAGCCTTGCCATTGGACTTCATCTCTCCCATGGTGTTGCTGTGCGATTGTCCACTGTAGCTTTCTGCTTGCGAGCTCTTGGGTTCTGCCGTTTCCTGGCCGTCCATAGGCCGCACATAGGCCGTTGGCTTCTGTTGCATGGAGCTGGGCTTGGACATGAGAGAAGGGGGAAAGGCCTGACTCGAGTGCTGTCCGCTGCTGAAGGAGGTGTGAACCCGTGAGGGCGAGTCCCAGTTGGCCTCTCTGTCTCGTGGGGACTTGGAGCGGTATCGCTCCTTGCTGTGATGTTGCTCGGCAGACAGGGAGCTGCGCGAGTGGCTGTTGCTGCTGGAGGAACTCAGAGAGCCCTTGGCTGGACTTGATGTGTGTGACTTTGAGTGCTCTGACCCTCCGCTGTGTTTACTTGACTTCTTTTCCCGCGCTTCTCCTCCGTGTCTTTGGCTACTGCTGCTGCTGCTACTGCCCCCGTTGCCCCGCTGGCTGCTGTGCCCACCCTGGAGTCCTGAGCGTTTCTGGGACTGGGATGAAGATCCCCCTGCTGCGGGGCCAACAGGAGTCCACTTACTGCTCTGGCTGCTGCCACCACTACCAACGCCACGCTGTTCCCCACCAAACAAAGGTGGGCCTGACTTCTCCTCAGAGGAAGACGAGCTGTTAGAAGGTTTACCACCAAGCTTTGGAAGTGCATCACCGATCGGTTCTTTCATCTCGTCGTAATTGCCCAGCATGCTCTGAATACGGTTGGACAATTTATCTTCCTTGCTGGACTGAGAAGAGAAAAAGAGAATGGGGAAGGAAGAGGTGGGGCAGAGGAGAGGGTGATGAAAAAAAAGCAGAGAAAGCCAGAGAAAATTCATTGACAAGAAAGTAAATGAGAGAGAAATGAAAGCAGAGAGAGGAAGGAAGGACAGAAAGCATTAATCATTAAGGGCTTTACGACCTGTGCTAACTGTTAAAAACAATGAAATTGGAGAAAAAAGTATTACCCATAAACATAATCAAATGTTTTTGAGTTAAAAGACATTCTTATTAAAGTTATCAAATTACTCAAAATGTCATAAAAGCTACATTAGTGTAAGAAATCGAAACGTTTTAATTCTTTGTTTTCTTTTCTAAACCTGTGTGTCAATAGTTTACATTTCAAATAATCAGCATATGATCTATCACATGAACACAGAAAGAGGCCTAACCAGCCAGTTTGTTCAAGCTGGGGCCAGATCAGCCCACACCCTTCTGTGAACTCAGATAAGCGTCTACCCATAGTTCCAACACAGAGGTTAATCAATCACGTTCAGTTCCCCAGGTTCCAGCCAACCTGCCTGCGACAGAAGTATGTGCAGAATATCCAGTTTCACATGCAGCCTCAGACCTCTGTTCCGTCTGACAGATTCACACAGAAGGTGTGGAAACACAAGCCGTTATCTGTAGCCGGAAATGTAACTAGCTTGGTCATAACGTGCACTTCTTCTGCCTCCAGCTAGCACGACCTGGCTCACATGTGTGCAGCTGGCGAACTGCAGCATCACCTACTTTTCTTAGAGAGGAGGTTTGGTTTCACTTTGTAGTATGAGCATAAATTACATGCTTTATTATCACTGCATCAAAGATCCAATGGAACAGAGTTGAGCAGTAGTTTTTGAAAAAAAAAAGTATTTAATAGATGTATTTCAAAAGGTTGGTAATGCTAAAAAACAAAGATTTAAAAAAAATACTTGATTTGGTTCATTAGAAAGAGCTGAATCATGAGAGTTTGTTCAGCAACACCACTGTTTACAGACCAAAAACAGAATAAAAACAGTAACTATTGTGTTACAACCTCATGTTAAGCTCAGGAACAACTTTTGGTTCCTGTCCCACAAAGAACTCGAGGCAGTACTTTCCTTCCAGCCAGGAACAATCCTTACCAACATCACTTCAAAAAGAAAGTTATAAGCACAAAACAATGATCATATAATCATATCATTCAAATTCCCTCTGCTTTTTTTCACACAGAGAAATGACACAATAAGTCATTAGTTTTTAACTTATGTGTGTAATTTGCCTAATCCTTGTGGTTCTTCAGACACAGGCAAAATGCTGACATAGGTTTCTGGGGATTGTTGGATCTCAGCACAGTTTGGTTTAAAAGACCTATTTGATAATCATATTCCTGATCTTTATTAAAAAAAGATTTTAACTAGCCACAGAAACCCAGTATTATGTGGCTCTAATATTCAACAGATAGTTTTGTGCAGCTCAGTTAGTGAACTCTGCAAAATAAAATAAAACGTTACTGCTCTGCTGGTCTACATCTGGGAGGTCACAGCTGCAGCTGTGTGCACACATGGCCTTTACGACAGAACTCAGTAAACTTCCACTTAGTGGAGCATGACAGAGAGGGGGGAAAAGTCAGAGAAGAGCTTACATGAGATTCAGATAAGCAGGAGACAACATGTCAACATTAAATACAGTTTTTAGAAATGTGAACAATGAAATAATTTTCTGAAAATGCTTTTTTAATTCACCAAGGTTAGTGACTTTTCAATCTTCAAAGTCAGCCTTTTACCTTTCACTTTATTGTGGCTCAAAACATGCAGACCAGTGCTCATCACTCACCTCTGTCACCCTTTCTATCCCCAACCTGTCAGGACACATTCTAAGGAGAAGCCACTTACCTTTGCTCAATCTGGTTAGTAGCAAAGATTAGACGAGTGCAGAGAAAGAAAATCCTCTTTATGATTATATTGGCTGGGTGGGAGCTGGGAGTTGGCCTACATCTGTGTGTGTGTGTGTGCACGCGTGCATGTGTGTGCGTGTGAGCACAGGAGAAAGACACGGGTGGAGGGGAAGCTGCCATGTTCTCATGTTTACTTTATACAGTTGGACTACAAAAGAGCTGAACAAGAACATGTGTTGTCAATTCCAAAAAACATCTGTGTATTATATGTTGTCTTAATGCAATTCATTTGAGATCATCTTGGTTTAAAAAAATAGTCATTGTCAGAAGGACTTATATGGATGTGTCACATTTAACTATTCTTGCAGTATTAGAGCAAACATTGCTTCCTATAGTGGATCATCCTTAAGTGCGTCAAATCAACACAAAACTGCAGGATGTTGAAAGTTACAGTGAAAAAGAAACAAATAAAATGTGCAATTCAATCTTTTTCATTAGAGCAGTGAGAAAATCTTTCCTCAAGATTTAAATCAACTTAGTTTTTTTCCCAAACTGGAATCAAGTCAAACATACAAACACGAAGCCTGAAGCTAAACATTCCTCTTAGCAGTTTAACAAAGCAGGAAAAGAGTAAAGGCACGGACATGATTGATGACAAAGCTGTATTGACATGAATGCTTCTGGTACCATGTGCAGTTCTCACTTCCTGTCACCGTTAGAAATTCTTCTAACCTGACTAATCAATTACATGTTAACAGTGACTATGAGGTAAAGTAAACTTACCACTTTGTAGGGTTCAGGAAAAAGGGGGGAATTTGCTGGAAAGGCCTCTCCTCCTCCCTGCTGGATTTCTTGATTTCTCCGTTCTCTTTCTTTCATTCGGAGCACATTCCGGTCCTCACGGTTCATGTTGCTGATAACACAAACAGAGCAACAAGTCAGCATAAAAAGTACAAAAAGAAAAAAACAGTGAGGAGAGACAAACTGAGCTGTTATCTCATGGCTTCACAGAGATTGCTATAAAAGACGCAGTGCTATGAAAGTGAAACAATCATAAAGGAAACACCTGACAAGTCTTTACCTGAAGTCAAATAACATTAATCTTCAGTTTTTTTCCTCCTATAATGAAGTTTCCAAAGTACGTTTCCATGTATTAACAGCAATTCATAGAGTCCAGTAGCTCCATCTTGTTCCTCATGTATTGCACACATTCGAGTCACAGTGCCAACTCTCCGGATACCCGAAATGCTACAAGTATTTCCCACATCCTCATAGACCCCTCTAGGTGGTTGGAGCCAAAAACTATGTGATTCAGCTGCGGAAAAGTCTAATTTTAGACATTTATCTGGGATGACAATTTCCTTTCCACAAAAACAAAAACGGTGGCAGAAAAAAAATGTCTAAAATGATACTTTTCCAGGACCAAACCAGACAGTTTCTGAGTCCCGACCACCAACGATCGTCTATGAGGATTTGGGAAATACCTTATGAATTCAGCTGAGTGTTGTGAAAACAACTCTACAGAGTTTGAAATGTCATGTACTGCTTTCTGGGGTATCTGGAGAGCTAGCATTGTGACTCTGATGTATTTAATACATAAGAGGCAGTCCAGCTACCTTTATCTACCCTGCACTTTGAGTCAGTTTTTGGCAAACCACAAACAGCACCATTATTAGTGAAACCACACACAGCATAAACAGGGCAGATCACAGAGATGGTCTGCAGAGAAAGTAGTCTTTAATAGGCTTAGGATGGTCTAGACACTGTGCAGCAGCCTACTTCTACTGCAAATAATCTTCTTGTGCATATGGTCAATGTAAATGTGAAACTCAGCTTAAACTACTACTGTTTTTTTTAATGTTGTCCACTGTGGTAAATCTATTTATTATCATTTGTAACTACTGCCAGTCCACAAACATAAAAACTCATTTAAAAGTTTTTAAAATACTGGTGATTTGAAGAAGACTGTAAAAAGCATTCACAACAGTCAGTCACACCATATTCAAAGCATGTCAAAGTCTTCTCAGCAATGGCATAAAGATAAAAAATACTGTAAAAAAAAATTAATAACCCAGCACTATCAAACCGGAGCTCGAAGCCACTGACTCCTTTTAACTGGTACACACCTCTCTGTCCTTTGAACTGAATGTCCTGAACATAATGTATGTGGTACAAACATGAAAGCTATTTAAGGACAGTGTCCTAAGTGGATGAATGGACACACACCAGAGAGAGAAACACCAAATACATGCACGTGTGGTAAAACTTGAGTACACAACAAGAGGAAGTGAACAATGTTGTTGTTTTTTTGTTATTTTTTTAAACTTCACATTAAATCTTCTGGAATATCAAAGCATGTGTTCATTAGGAAGAGCTAGTCTGGCAATGAACAGAATGTGTACTTTGTTTAACAGAAAGCAACCACAGATCTTTGAAATTAGAAACAAGCAAATTATCAGCCAGGCGTGTCGCCTCTCGCTCGACAGTCATCAGCTCCAGGCTTTGTCAGTGACAATGATTTTAAGGCTGTTGACAGAGTGTGATTATGTAGCAGCCACCCAGCCTCCTCCTAGATTATAAACACAACAGACGAGGTGCTTTAAATCTTACTACGTGTGACTGAAAAGATGAAAAGGAGCAGACAGGAAACTGATTCCAGATCAGGAGAAAAACACTACACACTAGGAAGCACAAACTAGAGACAAACAAGACTACACATCTGAAAACATGAGAGTTTCCTGTAAGAAATGGCACAACTCTTACATGAAAACTGATGAAGACTTTTAATCACCTACTGCTTTTATAAACTAAACATTGCTAGCAGCTAAGCAAAAAAAAAAACCTGTTCATTATCAGTTTTTACTCATAACAGACAACATGATTTACAAGGGATCACTAGGTTACATTAAACCAAAGCTGAGGAAGCTGCACACCAATAGCAACAGTTGCATCAGCAGAGGTGTAAAGAAATAGAGGAATAAATGTTTGGGCTATCCATCACCACCCCACTGCTGTTATTTCTGGAGCGAGTTTACTTATAGCTTAGCTAAGAACCGAGTTTAGACTGTCGAAAACAGACACTAAAAATGCACAATAACTAATGTGCTCAAACGTGCTACAACTGAACCAACCACTCATTAGCTAGTACAGAAAACAACAGTGTGGAAGATTTACTGCAACCACATGCTAGCAAATTTAGCATCATGTTAGTCATGTTTATCTAAATACTCTACACCCAGCTGAGTTTTTATCCTACACATGTTGTTTGTTTCAAGTCCTAGAAATGAAAGTCTCTACATTTCCACTGACCAGACAAGTAATGAAACCAAATGATGGAAGTACCAAGGTTGCTTTTAGTGTGCTGGTATATGAAGATGTAAACAAGCCTGTTAGGGTCAGTTTTAAAAGACTACATGTGTGAATGGGCCTAGTGCTAAATGATCAAATGCCCCAGGCCCAGAATCATTAGTAAGTGCTCATGTCCATGCCAAACTAACTGACCTGATCGGTTAAGTTTTATTAGTTCAACAGGAGGTTACGCCCTCTCATCCTGTGTTAGAGCACTATAGAGACTCGTCCAACAGGAGGCTTAATGGTTTGTTATTGGTTTCAATGACACTGGTGCATACATGTTAGTACCAGCCAGTAGTCTTATATTATAACCACATACTCTCTCTCCCATGTTACTCTAGTTTCTACTCTTTATGAAAAAAAGCAAAGTGTGCTTTTGGTTTTGAATAAATAAGGAAGTACACCAAGTACCCAAGTGGAGGCATGAATGTGGAAAAGTGTCTTGGTGTTGATGTGACTGTGTGAATATTAAGCAAGCATCTGAGCTCAACCAGTTTTTCAATTGGCTACAGATCAGCAACTAAAGAAAAACTAGGTTATGTTGAAGCAAATTAAAACCACGTTCAACCTTACTTCTCTATATATGAATAATAAACTGCCTTTCTGTAAAAAAAACTCAACTCATATCTAGAGAACTTCCTCCATTCATTAGGAGCTAAGCCACAAAATACAGAGATCTCCTTATGACCGTGACATGTGGGGATGAACCTTGTTTTGTGACAGTAACCTCATGATGGTGCAGTTGTATGTTGAGAACCGTTTCTAAAAAAGCTACTGGTTCCAAATGCACGCACAAATCAGGAACTCATCAATAAACATGTTTCTCATGCCAACTTAATGACTCCTGAAAAACATTCAACCTACTACACTTGTGTATGCATCACTGATTCCCCCCCACCAACACATGTGTACTGTTTACAATATGTGGGCAGGCAACTTGTGTGCGCATGTGTGGCCTAGCATCACAAAGGACAACAAGGACACGCAAAAATATTGTCACTTCATGAAAACAATCTTATGCAATTTAGAAAGAAACATGACAAAGCCACTACTGCGACATGGTGGCTGGTTGTAGTTCCGCTGTAGTCATAATAAGCCCTTATCCAGTTTAATTGGGGTCCAATTGAGCATATTGTTTTGATTTCTGAGAGCAGCAGCTGAAATAGTGGCCTGTACAAATAGGATGTGATGTAATAACTACAAATTTAACCGCTATTTACCTGTCGTCTTCAAGGAAACTACACACCAGTGTCTAATCCCAATAACAGGCCTGTGTGGGAATCACCTAGAACAAACATCCATTTCTATTTTACTTGATTAAAGACAGAAAGTTAGGTGCACAGATCATAAACGAACCTTGGTTTGAATATTTGGCCAAGCCTACAACCAAGGCCTGAGCCCTGTAGCAGAGTGTTGATTTAAAGAGTGGATCAGTAACCACCATAGTAAAGTAAGCAATGCAGATAGTTTCAAAACAAAGAAAAAAACCTTGCCTAGTCAAATCACCTCTTACACAGCACGAGTTTAAATGATATGTCTTACTACTAAACTGTAATGGCCACCTATGTTTTCTGTAATCACGCAACAGTATGAGCCAGACTAAAAAGGTCAAAGTCTGTGGAGCTGAAATAGCAGTTCACTCTGTACCTAAATTAATCAGCTCATCTGTCTCTTCCCAAGTCACAAAATAACAGCTGGGCCACGTCCCCAACACAAGCAAGAAAAGGGAACAACTGATGGTTATCTGAAAGCCATGAAAGCAAGACTGGGTTTCTGTGACACAGCTATTACATAAGGCCAAGCAAAAATGTTTCACTGTGACTTGTGGATATATATAAATATATGAAGATATATATATATAAATATATATATAAATAAAGACAAAATTAAATGCTTTATTCCTACCAGACACCAGTTGAAAAAAGGTAAAGCAGCCAACTAGTTGTGCATTTCTTACCCTGGCTGAGAGGCCATGGCCCCAACCACTGAAACATTGGAAGGAGGAGGGGAGGAGGGTTCAGAGGATCTCCCAGGGATTCAAAAGTATTCTCGTCATGACTTGTCAGGCTAAGTTTCTACGCCAGCCTCCTCCAGGGAAGACAACCTGGCCCTTCTCTAAAAGTATCTACTGTGGGTGTCCAGCTACAACAGTAACTACAGTTTCTTTACTCGACTCGAAGGTACAGTGTATTTCCTTGGAGTGGAGACAAATCTGAATTAGGGAGGGGAGGTGAGTAGTTGTTCTTGGGAGATACCACGTCGGCGAACAGCGGGGGTGGTCACATGCCAAGTGAAGTGTAGTGGCAGCGTCAGCTTTTGTTTCTCTTGGTGTGGTTAAAGCATGTGTGGAGAACCAACGAGGTGAAAAGAGGCTGGGGGATGGATAAGTATGAGTGTGAGTATGTGTGGTGCGTAAATGTTAAAAGAAAGATGCAATGACAGAGAGAGATTTAGTACCATGTAAATATGAGTACCAGACAGTCCCAATCGCGCCTCTTAACTGTCTTAAATGCAACAATGTGGGCCAAACTTAAGCTTCAGCTATGATGAAAAACTGCTCAGCAAGGAGTAGAGGAATCACTTCATCACAGCTAATTAAGTATATGAATAATCTGACAGAAGCACTGGTGCAAGTACAACGCTCAAAGGCACAACTAAGCATAATGTTGATGGTAGAGCTTTTGCAAAGAAACAACGGCCTACGAAACGCTGGCCTATAATAGAATAACGCACTAACTTTTAAGAAACCTCTTTTGTACTGTAAAAAAAAAAAGACAACACAAATGTTTTCATATGACTCATCACATTTACTTACTCTACCACTAACTATGCCGCTGAAGTAAAGCTAGCTTGTGAGACAGCAATTGCAAGCTTTATGCTACATTCACGTCATGTCATTTAAACTGTTATGAGCAGCTGAGTGGAAAAAAAAATGTTCACATCAAACTTCAACTTGTAATTGAGATTCAGGGAAAATATGTCACATAGTGAATTGTGAAAGTGTTAGCAGGTCCATAAGAGCTACAGAAACCACCACCATCAACACTTAAGAATGTAATTAAATTCATATATACTGAGTTTTCTTTAACTGAATTCACAATGGAGACAAATGTACAGATCTCAGTAGGTGTAAAAGTAGTTAAATCAGGTTTTAAAACTAATGTGAATATTAATACTAACAGTACTCATACAAAAACTTACCCACCCACACATTTGAGTCCTATGAGGTAGAGCATGTAAGTAATAAGTGAATAATAAAATCAAACTTTATAAAACAAACTAGTAAAATTTGAGGAAAGCTGCAATGCCTTTTAGGTAATATGTGGGTTGTATGGCCTGGTTGTATACTTTCAATTTGAGGAA
>JAUBNQ010000006.1:17463718-17475502 GCA_032353495.1 Ctenopoma kingsleyae | reverse complement strand
TGAGAATGGTACGGTCCACCTTGTCCCATAAAAGGAGATGTTATTTTACACCACAGGGCCTCTCCTCCATGTGATGTCACTGCCCTCAGCAGGACCCAGCCAATCAGCCTGCCTTCCCGTCAACACCCCCCCCCCCCCCCCCCACCAGCACCTCTCTCTCTCTCTCTCTCCCTCCTAGCTCCCCACACTAAGCCCCAGGCACAGGGCAAAGCACCAGCGCAGCCTCTTAAAGAGACAGAGCACAGTTTCCAGCATGCAGGTTGTAACAAAAAGGAAACGTTTTCATCAGCAACACAAGATGATGACATGTTGACAAATGTGTTATCATCATGTTGCAAGACTTTTTATCAGATACATAAGCTGGCAACATCATGCAATTTCACTACTCCTGCGTTGCTGCGAGTTTTCTGCTTCGTTCAAGGTTGATTTAACTACTTTCAAAACATATTGTAGCCTACTTCTCCTGAAACGTCAGAATATGTCATTCACTACAATTTTTTTTTTCCTTGTACAGCCCAAAAGATTGGTTGTGTTGTATGTTTTAAAACAAACAAATAAAAACTGACTTGAGTAAATATGACCAGTAGGTGAAGTCCACTTGCGCTGACTCAACTTCCACATATGACTATTAGGGTATTAATACAGACTTTTTTTGGTAACTGATTAATCGATACATCATTTCAACGTTTTTTTTTTTTCCCCAAAAGGTCAAAAAAATCCCCATTACTACTTTGTAGACCTGCAAAGTTTCAAGGTGACATCTCCAAATATCATGTTTTGTTTAGCCAAAAGTCCAAACTCCCCAAAAATTCAGTTTCTAGAGGCTGTGATCTGAAAACATTTGCCATCCTCTGACTGTGTGTGCTTTAACAATAGCTGACCATTATGTTTCTGTTGAACAACTAGTTCAAAGATCAGTTCTGTAAACTTTGAAATGACTTCCTCTGTCCGTACCACATTTTAAATGTACCCTAAAATATATATTTTTATGTAACTGTCTTTTAAACTTTTAATGTTTTTTTTTTTTTACCATACTTTGTGAATGTTTGCTTGAATTTTATTACCAAGATTTTTTTCTATAAACTCCACTGAAATGAATGAGTATCGTTTCAAAAGACACATATGCTGTGTTTCTGTTCTGCACCATGGGAAACGTACATAATGCTTGCGCTGCATCGTTTTGTAATCTGATCTATATGATGTGGTGTTTAATCATGGCATCTTTTACATGACAGTGCAAAGTGAACAAGAGAAAAACAATCCTTAAAACCTTGGAAACTCCCTTTGACTCAGTTTACAGTCACTTTATTGTAACATATAGGCCTATTATACCGTACCCTACTATTTTAAGTAACTTTAATACTTAACTGTAAAAACACTTCTGTTTACCTCCATGAATCAGTCAGTTATTTTAAGCACATCAATTTTATAAGCTATTTACTTCAGTAAACCGAAGCAAGAGACTACTCTTGGTAGTCTCTCACAAGATCCATTAAGTAGAAATATATCTTAGCACATTTGTGATACAGCTGAAATGGTATTGGATCCAAACATTAAAACAACAGTAGCAGGTTTTCGCTCACAGTGTGTGTACACTAAGATGAATAGTAAGACAAATGGACATAATTTTGCATTAATCATGTCTGAACAGGAAGTTTTTTCTTAGATCAAGATTCTGCCTTTCTCAAGATATTGGGCGTTCTCAAATTCATTTATGCAACAAGACCCAAACAGTCACCTGCCATAAATCATTTCCTGTGTCTGATACTGTAAATGCAGTTTACAAAAAGTAAGCTAATGCATCCAAACAACAAATTCTTAGTAATGGGTACAGCATGGGCCACCACCCATGGTGCTTTTGAACAAACCTGCTGACTGCAGGAATTCCAAAAGGGAGTGTCCATTCAAATGGACCAAACCTGGCACATATAAGCAGCTGTCTGGGGAGTAGAGCTGTCAAGATCACATGCAGCTAGGACAGGGACTATCAGAAAGAAACAAAAATAATGATTTTTAAAAATGCAATGACTTTACCATCTGTTAAGTCTCCTCACAAAAACTAAGTAGAAAGACAAGTTACAGTATCATAAACATGCGCATTCATGATAAAATTAGGAATAAAAGTGTGTTCCTTAGCGCCTGCCTTCAGTAAAAAAAACCTTCAATATTTGTGTGGTGCTTTGGGATTAGCTCCAATTAACATATCAAAACAAATCTCCTAGTCTTGATTGGCATGTTCTCTAAACAACTGCTTATATCCATTCATTCAGGCAGTTTTGAAGCATTTGAAGTGACTCACTGCCTGGAATGCCTCCACTCAGCAGGAGTGCATTATTTGAATCAGAGGGAGCTGCTACCACTTACCAATCAGAGTTCTGTGCTGTGATTGGTCTGCATTTACAAACCAATTAATTGTATTAATTTTGAAGTGTTTACATATCTGACATCCACAAAACCTGCTTAATTAGAGGTGAACAATATTCCGGTGCTACATGGTTTGAAGCCTGAACTACATGCCTCTAGGTTAGTGAGGTTATCACAAGATTAAACTAAAAACTAAGATGGCTGTAAAAATCAGATGAGCTCAGAAAGTAAATGCTCTCACTTGCAGCTCTGACACAAATAAATCGTTCAGCTACGTTTTCTGCCACATTGTTCATGGAACGTGACACACAACCCTCAATTATCTTGGCAGCGTTTCCAAAGAATCTGCGTCATTGAAGCCCTTCAGTGTGAACACCAAGCTTGTGGAGAAGCCTTCACTTCATCTGTATAGGAACTGTGATAACATTTTGAACAAAGTAACATCACTCCCTTGGCCCTGACTCAATATTGACTCAACTATGTTGTAACTACAGTTTAAAACGCACAGTACACTTAAGTTAGGTGGGCTTTTAACATAGAAATGTTTGCTAGTGTCACGTTATGAGGGGTGAAATCATCCATAATTAAAACAAAGCTCTTGAGCGGAGATTGACAACGGATATGTTTCAACCCAGACTTCTCACAAAGGTGTTTCTGCAAACTACAAAACTCCCCTAATAAAAACTTTAGGTGCCAAGTTGTTATCACTTTTACGTTATTGAATAGTTGTTGAATAAAAGTACTAAGATTCAAGATTCTTTATTTGTCACATGCATAATTATACAAGTACAACACACGACACAACACACAAGAGCAGGAAGAGCATGTTTGTTTTTATATGCATGTGTATTTTAATGCTAATGACTAACCGTAAATGCTTCATTAATGTAACCGATAAGGAAGTTACCCTAAACTTTGTTATATCAGGCTGGCCTCTAACCTGAATCAGGAATACTAAGCTACACAAAACACTCCACCCAATACTGCATTAATCGCCCAAGACATGAATTAACTGCTCCTGAGTCATGGTAATTTTACCTTCTAGAAATTACGATTACCCAGCTGAAACACGACCTAAGCCATTAAAACTGCAGGCATCATGAGAATTTATACTGCACCAAGATTTATCACACACAATAACAACAAGAGAGGTCAAACATTAACCTAGCTTTACTGAGGAACCTTTATTGTGTCATAGTTTCCCCATATTTCAGTCACAAGTTTATTACCCACCGGACACTCTGGACTAAATTTGACACTAGATTATCTGCCCTACCTAGAAATAGAAACACTCTAAACTATAGCTTACTATGCCGAACCTCAAAATAAGCTTCTACATCACCACATGCTTTCACGCACACTGTGGCCAAACATGAATACAAAATGAGAGACTAGTTATATAGTTACGTTACTACACATATTACTTAGGTTTTATGTATGTATTACTATTTGTTGTTTCTTCTCACTGTTTGGATTTAATCGTTCATGTTCCTGATTAATTTGTTATTACCTACAAAGGACTTAACCTTTGGGAAAAAGTGTTGTGTCAACGGATTTCAATACAATTTATCAGTAGTACTACTGCTGCAACAAACTAAGGTGTTATAGTTACCAGATGGACATGACAAAGCTGTATCTCACAGTACGGATCTATGCCAGATCTGTGAAATTAAATGGCCTTAATGAGCTTCACCTCCACGGGACCATATAGCCACATGAGAGATTAACTCACATCCTAGAGAACAAAAACTGAAGAACAGATGCATGAGGCCAGGACACAGTGAGCAGCATGTTTTTCTGCTGTGTGAGCAACAGTACTGAGAGGGGGAAAAAAAAGAGCTGCTGATGTCTGATTAGATTTAAGCTAATTAAACTGGCAGGCTCTGGGAGAGTCTTCAAACAACTTACTTTCTACAAGCTTCTCTTTGTGAAGGAAATAAGATTTGATTATAAATGTACAGACCCTAGCTAAAGACACAATTTGCTCTCACTTTGGATATGGCTGAAGAAAACAATGCTGCTAAAGCTGAATAATATTTATGAAAATGTTTTAGTTCCCCCTTTAAAATCACACCAACCATCAAAAGGAGCTGAAGACAAAGATGATCATGAGACAAGACAAATGGATAATCTTAATAATCCTATGGTTTATTCAGGGGGGTTAGTGCATTTGAGGAGTGCAGTTCTATGTTGTACAACAGCCTGAAACTAGCTACTGCTCATTTCCAAACTATCCAGCATGCAAAGCCACACTGTACAATGGATATGTCAAAGCCAAAGAAAACATGCTCCCCCTCCTATGTCTGGAATGGACAAACAAGTCACCATAACATCTCAACAGAACATGTACATGTGCCCTTTGTATGGCTACAGAGGAAACAGTCATGCTAAAACCACAGAGAAAAAAGCTAAACAGGAAGCAAAGAGGATTTCGCAGTGAACTGAATCACACACAAGACAGCAGAAACCTTTAAACCTGCCAAAAACACATTGACCACGACTGCACCAACTGCATTAGTTTGAAAACACACTTTTATGAGAAACAATTACACAGTATTACAATAAAGTTGTTTGTTTTTTTTTGTTTCATTAGTATTACCAACAATTAAAGAAAAGTGACATTTGGGACCGGACATCTATTTTGCTTCACTACATGGACTACACTCAAAAGGTTATCTATCATCAGACAGTAGGACCACCTTGTGTTTCCCAAAACGTTAATAGAAACCATAGTGTAGTTTAGTAAAGGTGTTTGGATTATAAAACAAGTTCTACTGACTTGGCAATTTGTTTAACAAAGTAATGCCTTCTTAAATGTAGGGAGGTGACTTCTCTGTCTTAATTAAGCATGAAACCAATATAACTCGTGTATGTCTGCGTGAAAACAAAACTCTCTTGGAATGTACAAATTGTGCGGCGTAAACTGCACCCACAACACACAAACAGAAAACCTCCATCCAGCACCTGACTAAACCTGTTGTGCCAGTTCACAGCTACCTCACATAAATTAGTTTATGACCATAGGCCTCTCCTACCATGATGTGTCAAGCAAAATAAACAGGTTGATTGCTCTGTGTGCCAAGTGTATCCTGTTGTCTGTTCACATGTATCAGTGTTGTGAGTCCGTTTTCTGGCCCTCCCCCCCCCTTCCCAACTGTGGCAAGTAAAATGGCTTCTTAGAAAAGCACATCAGCTGTCCCTCTGCTAGACGTAAAATGCTACAGTAATTTGGAGGTAAATAATTTGAGTTTGAAGCAGGACAGCTAAGAATTAAAGTGAGAGCACTGCCTTATACGAAATACAGGATGTGCGGAGAGTGCAGGACAACAAAACCAAAAGTTTCTGCTCGTCACTGTGAGCAAACTGTTAGAGGCCTACAACTTGTTTTTCGTGACACATACACTGCAAGCAAGTCAAATAATTATTGCTCGCATTTAAAACTGCACAGCTTTAGACATTTAATCTCTACTTTAATTCGTGAAGCTTAAGTTACCATAATAGTACCATAACCAGACTCCGTGCAGCTACTGTTCATCATTTCCACTTAATACTAACAACTTATCTCCATTTTTTTTTAAGTTAGTTTGCCAACTTAGGCGTGCAAGTTTTGTCAACCACAGCTAAACTGACAAAACACAAACATCAGACGTCATGACCTGTTAGCTAACAGTACAGGAACAAAAACATAATCACTTTAGCTACGATGTCGCCTTAACAAACGGAAATGAAAAAGTTACATTTACGCCGTTTACAATGGCGATTTATTATCATTTCAACAATCAATCTTTACCGTCATTAAAACTCAAAACTAAATCTAAATCTGCCCATTAGCAAGGTGCTAGAACGCTACCTACAGCACTAGCTACCTGCATATTTGGTTTAGCATAACGTTAGCTAGCCAATACGCTACAAGCGTCTTGAGGCTAGGCTAGAGGTTAGCTAGCGCTGAAACCATTGATTTTTTTCAGCGGAATTTTAAATTAACACCCACTCCAAGTGTCAGATAACCACTACATACAGTTAATCAGCAGATAGCGTATTTCGTAATATTCGGCATCCTTACCTCTTGTCTTCTTTTTAGGCCCAAACCATTCTAGCTATTGGAAAGCTCTTTTCTCTTTGTCTTTACCACTTCCAGTAACACGCAAAATGTACTCAGCAAAACGCTACAACAGCTAAAACATTAAAAGCAAATGGATGGTCTCCATCTTATCTTTAAAACGAAACTGCATATCGAGCAGACAACGCAATAAAATCATTTTGTCTTTCGTTCATTATATTATTCCTGAACAGAAGTGAGTGATAGGTAAGGCTGCTAGCTAAGTTAAGTAGCCAGCAGGTACCACAGACAGCACTGGATGCATGGATGGAAGCAAGTCGTGCTGCCTTCATGTGCTGTTGGAAATATCTCAAACCAAACACCTAACAAAGTTAATCCATTTTCTTGTAAATATGATGGGGGAAGTAAATCATTTTTGGAATAAAATGGACGATGGATCGTTTCAAAATGCGTCTAACCCTAACTTTCGGGTGTTACATACAACTTGAGAGAAGTTATTATATCATTTAGACAGCGCATATTTTGACAGCCTATCAGATTGAAAAAAATCACCTATATGGAAGTCAAACATAGTGGACCATTTACATTTGTGCTGGTCAGTTTCACAGTATCAGCGCGGCATGATAACTGTTATGTAGCATAGATAATTAATGATAATCAAAATAATTTCCAAATATACTATGAATGCAACATTTTTGTGACGCACAGGTTGCGGAAATGAACAAAAAATAGCGAAGAGCGTCTCATTGTTTACTGATAACTGGACTATTACAGGCTACTAATGCCACTAGTCTTTTGGCTAATAAATAAACAAATTTCGATTCACTTAAACACTTGATTATCTCCCTTAAATGAATGCTATGATTTCTACCAACATTTTATGGTCTTTTATGACTTCACCGAGAAGTTCAGTGCCTGTAGGGAGCTGGAAACCTGCACAGAACTACACAAATAAAGTACCTTCTGTATTATTGGACAGTTACTTGTGCCTGACCTGCAGAGGAGCCCTTTGTAAAATCTAGTTTTAAGAGCTTATTAGTGACTCAGTCGGTAGAGCAATCATTCATGAATTCCAGGGTCAGTGGTTCAACTTCTGGTTCCTCTCGGCCATATGTTGAGACACTGAAACCCCATACTACTGCCATCGTCTAGGTACAACTGTCTAACAACAATTTCCCCAAGGGAATTAATACCATCTGTGCTTGTCATAATTATTAGTTTATGTCCTCCTCAAGGATCTTCTCAAATAAAGTTGTGATTTTTGTTGGTCTGTTTTCACAGGACTTAATAGGAATTCAGAGGGTGCTGGAGGTCAAGTAGTCAGTGCTCACTGCAAATTTTTGTGTCCAGGGGCCCCTCAGCCAGTTGCCAAGATGACACAGGGACCTCTCATTTTATGACTTTTTTCACTTAACACATTGAGTCAAAGCTAAAAACGAATGTGTGGTTCATTTATATTGGATACTGGGCATAAATTCTTCAAAGAAAATAAGGAAAACTGCCTTTACAAAAACCAATAAACCATCCTAGGAAATTTTAGGCACATTCAAAAATATATTTTTCTGTAATTGCAGCCTGTGGTGCATATAAAACACCAAGAAACTCAAGTTGCACACATACAATACATATTTTGATGACTGGGCTGTGGCATTATAGACAGTTTTGTGGTCTTCCACTCCCAAATTCATCATCATCTAGCTTAGTTCAAAAGGCAACATATTAAACTCAAGAGTTTCTAAAATAATACTTTATTCTGAAATTAATTTAAATGTTTTAGACAAAATTATCATTTTAGTTTTATTATTATTCAGTTTTGCATTTTATTATTTTCTGCAAATAACATGTTTCAAAACATTCAAAATGTAAATTAGTTAACAAAAACACTATTTTATTCTCAGCTTCCTATATGTAAGGTCATTATAACGTGTTCCAGCTTTATAAAATCAAACTTGAAAAACAAAAACAAGCCAAGTTTATTTTACAGCAAGACATTTTAACTTCAAGCTAATTTAAAATTTTACAAAGAGAAGTTGTATTTTCTGTCCTTTTGAAGGGTATTCATGTCTTTTCAATACTACATATTTTGTTGTTTTACACAGGTTGTTGGCTGTACAGATTCAGTTTGATTAAAAATATACTTTCGTACAAAAGCACAAGACTCAACATGAATGAGCCCAAACTGTTTCCTCTGATATTTAAAATGCATCTTTTCAGTAAACCTACAAACTTGAGAAAATGTTACATTAGAATAAGTAATGGGGGAAATATAAACAGGACCAGGTCCAGTTTTTCGCTAACAAAAACAGCTAATATTTACTCCGGGAAAATAACATAAGCAATTCCACTTAATTCTTCATTTCTTCTTTTTCTTCTTCTTTGGAGGTCCTTGATCTGAATCACTGCTGCTCCCTGAGTCTGAGCTGTCTGAGGACAAAGAGGAGGAGGTAGAGGAAGATGAGGAAGAGCTGTCATCGTCGCTGTCACTGCTGCTGTCGCTGTCATCCGAAGAGGAACTGGAGGAGTTGCTGCTGTCAGATGACGAGTCACTGGAGGAGCCGTCTGAGTCACTGCTGCTGTCACTGGAGTCTTTAGCCCTGGTTAAGTGGCAGAGCACAAAGGAAAAAACATGAAGGTAGAAACAGAGCATATTATTAAGTCTCACACTGTAGCTGTTGTAGTCAATGAAATGTCACACAGGCAGTGGCTGCTGTTGTGCTGTGACTTAGCAAAGGAAAAGATTAGAAAAACTTTACCATGTTGACTCAGTCTTTAGAAGTTATACGTTTGCACTATGAGAAAACACGATAAGCACAGAACATTTCCTGCACTTGTATTTGTAGTTAGAGTACAAGGGTACAAAAAGTAGGGACAATAAGCCCACATACACTCAGTGTTCAGCCTATGGAAAGCCAAGTGGGTCAAGATTTTTCCCCTTTTCTCCACCATACCTGTTGGAATGTAAAGCAACATTTAGAAATGCTATTTTGTGAACGCAGCACCTGTTCCTTGGTGCATACACCTGCACACTGTCCAGGGAGCTGTTCATGTACACACCCAGAAAATAATGGCAGTCGGGAGCATAGGTGCCAGCCCTAGCACTCCAAGCTATGTTTACAAATGCTAAGTGCCGTTTGAGATGAATCATGACACCCTTTGGTTTTCGATATCAGTGTAAGCAAACTCTCAAGGGAATGGAAATAAGGAAATAAATTTCCTCTAGTGTTCCTTGTTTTCATTATTGAGTTGTATTATTTTCAGCTTTAATATGTTTTGTGTTTCTTCTTTTATCATCATCATCAATTCAAAATGAATGATAAGGACAAATTAAAGTTAACTGATATTTATACATTGTTATTGTTGTTATTATTGTTGTTGTTGTGTCATACAGTACGCACTACATTAAATTTCAAAAAAAAAAATTTTAATTGGATGTTGTATAGATCAGTTCATCAGATTACGGGAAAACCAGTCAGATTTGTTTGGCTGGTCGGGTGGTGATCAGTGTGCTAAGCATATTAGATGCAGGGTTTGAACTACATTGTGGGATTGGAGAATCACTTCTGTCAAACAGTGCGTTGAAGCTTCTGATATGTCTTTGAGGCTGTCACAAATAGACAGGCGCTCCAGGTGTAGAGAGAGAGAGAAAAATTTAATTCTTTGTGATTTGTGATCTAGTTTCATGACTAATTTGTTAATGAATGACACAAGTAAATAATTTGCTAATTTGTAGAAATATCGCAGTGGGAGGGTGTTTAAGTGGTGAGAGGCTGTTGAAGTGATTGTGCTGTCCGGAGGTGTCAGCTGCACTGACCACAGCGGCGGTATAATAATAAACTTTATGAAAGTCTTTTATCAATTAATGAAGTATCAGAGGTGTTAGTGGTCATTCAGCAGCTTTTGTGACCCACTAAACTCGAGATTTTATTGCTTCTAGTGAAGCTCAGTTCTTTTGAGAAGGGAGCTAAGACCCCTCTTGTAGTTCAAACACTGATGTGATGTTTAACAGTCACTGACTTCTGATATCTTGTGACTGACGGCATCAGATAAACATGGTCTGCCACTGTCCAACAACTAAACAACTACACAAAACATCAAAATCTGCGCTGCAGTCAAACGGTCCGCACAGAAATAAAGACCATGCTGAATAAATGGATGTTTTATTCATTCTAACACCTGTGTGATCATCTTATTGTGACATTTTTTCAGCCAACTCCCACAACTGAATAATCAACAACTGATAATGCAAAATAGTGTTTTGCAAACTGGAGGAGGCAGCACACGTGACCAGGTGGAAAATACTGAGCCAAACATGAGTTGGCTCAACACAGATTTGCTGTGTATTAACTACTGGAAAAGAGCCAGAGTTCAGGTTTTAAGTTCCACTTTGAATTTTTGTGCTACTACCATCAAACAATAAAAATGCCTGTTGTGAAAAAAGATCTTTCAATCTGAATCATTTGGGAAGGATAACGAAACGGCTGCTCAGACACGAACAAGACTACAAAGAGGAGAGAGGCTAAAATAAGGGGTGAAGGTGGTTGGTTCTGGTCCTGCTATGAAAAACTCCTAACAAATATTCAGACGTCATGCAACAGTTGTAATCTACACTTCGAAAGGCAAAACTTTAAATTAAAATGCTTCAGTAACTACAAATTCTGTTTATATGTGGAATGGTGTGAGGCACCAGCAAAATTCAATGTTTATAACGCTGCCCACACTCCTTCCTGAGCCCTACTGCTGCCACACCACTACATTTAACATAAACACAGTTGTGTTATCATTTTTATGAGTGGGCAAATAAAGTGCAGGATTAAAAACCATCAGCACTGCTATCTTGATTACATAGTTAAATCTTAAAATGAGAAACAAAACAAGCCCATTTCTGGGCAAGAAGATTTTTTTTACTGTGTCCTCTTACACTTATCAATAGTATCCACTAGAGGGAACTGTGAAGTCGCATTTATGACTTCGATGTGAAGCTACACTTGTACAGCTGATAGGCAGTAAGGCTGCGGAGGTCTTCTACCATACAGAAGCACAATGGGATCACAATGCTATGAATGACCTAAACAAAATACAAATTTCCCACGACTTAGAACTGAAAAAGCATCTTGGGTGAAAATCTGATGCAGCTTTTTATAAATAAAAGGTACATGTTTCCTGGAGAAACTACCCGACTATGGGAATAGCAAAACATTTATTATTATTATTTTATTTACTTAACATGTTATTTTATTACTACAATGTTAAAACGCTTGGCTCCTAAATCTTATTCTTAATCAGGATCTTACTTACTTCTTTTTCATTTTCTTCTCACTGGAGTTTTGGGTTCCTGGTCTGTAAAGAAACGGAAATGGTTT
>JAUBNQ010000006.1:17429234-17462369 GCA_032353495.1 Ctenopoma kingsleyae | reverse complement strand
TGGTTACATTAGCCAAATAAGTCTGCTCTGTTAAGGTTCTGGTAGAAAGAAACTGACTGACTTAAATTAAAATCTAATGCAAATTGTCTAAACTATTGCTAAAAACAATTTTACCTCAATGTGTAAATCAAAGCAGGCCTTTTCAGCAAGATGGGAGAAATGCTCACGGGCTCCCCCAGGCACACACACTCTTTACATACAGACATTTCTTTAATGCTTTGTACAGAGGTATAGAAAGGATGCTGATCCAGCATGGCCTAAAAAGGTGTTGCTTTCTTCCACTTTAGCATTTAAGTTTTTTGAGAGGATCAATCTGTCTTTGTTATTTCCAGAGCGCATCACGTTTTCTCTCTAAAATGGGAAAATGTTTGGTTTAGTTTGGATTTGACCGCGGCAGGAACGAGAAAACATTTGTTTGATCTTTGTTTACATCATATGGGCCTGACCTTATACTATTTACTTAAACTAGCTCGTTTATTCGAGAGACCAACGTTTTGTTTTCCCACTGTCGCAGCTGACCCACGTCTACAGTTAAACATTTAAAGCAACACAAATATTTTTGTGGATAAAGTCGCTTAGACTTTCTTGTTATAACTCCGTATAGTTTACATTAATCTTCTATGAACTAAACACTCACCGACTCAAGTGCTATGTTTTCAGACGACTAATGTTGTGTTACAAAGAAAGACTGTGGCGCACTTGCGTTCCCATTTAGCTGCAGCTGCAACGAACGTAATTTACCTCACACATATCTCACATGAACCTCGACGAGCTCGGGTTCAGTATGACTAATGTTTTAAAGACTGATGTATTCACAACACGATTAATATTTAGTAAAATATCAATTTTACTCACGCTTGCCTCCTGGCTATTAGTCTATGCATGGGAGTCGCCATGTTGCGGGTTACTTTTTCTTCTTCGTTGGCAACTGCGCAGTACGTATTTCCGGCCATCTTCACGCATCCAGCGCCCCCTACTGATAACAAATGTATGCTACAACATTGTAACTAGTGAGTAATTCACTGTGTATGCTTTTTAAATTAGTGTCAAGAATTTTCCTATCGTCCATTTATAGTGAAAATTGTTTAAATATTACAGTATTTGTTCATTTTTTTGTGACTGAACATTTGGAGTAAAATATCACAAACACCATCACCACTCTATAGATTAATACATATAGGAATAGAAAGAATAATAATTACAATTTTGACATTTTCAGCTCCATATGTTCAGATAATGTGTAAGCAGTTGCTGAGGCTGAGCATTTCTGTGTCACTCCCACCATATAAATGGCATTGCACTCACTGGCATTTTCTTTTTGTTAGGATTGACATGCCGTCATCTGTCATTTCTGTCAAGTCCTAATTTTGTAATGACAAAAGACATATCAAATAACTAGTATATAACTGGTATATAACCAGATAATGCAAGACAATGTAGTAAAAAACTGTTGTAATAGAAAAATATGTCATAGGACAAGGTATAATTGTTGACGATTAGTGCATATTAATAAACTTACTAGAAACCTTTTAATAAATGTTTACACAGTTCTTATAAATACTAAGGGAAATAAATAAATGCAATAATTAAATAAAGAGTTATCAAGGTTTAATAGGCTTGCTAACGTATTTTATATAGTCTTAAATATATAAACATAGCAACATAGCAAACTTTTATTTACATCTAAAGAAAGATGTGCTATTTGAAACAAATTCATTTTATCTTATAGATGCATGATGTTTATGTGTTTATGTTTATGATGTTTGTAGATGCATTTTGTGGTCATATATCTGTGTGTGTGTCAATAATATCAAATAATGATGCAATGGATATACTGAATGTGTAGCTGTGGTTCGTTCTACTTTATAGTGTGTAGCAGACATGTAAATAGGCTATGGGCTTTTTTTTTTCCTACACTTCATCTGAGATAACGTGAAATGAATCCGATTTAATTTCTTTAAGCACTGCACTTTCAGAGCATATATTAAATCCTGAAATGTTCTCCAAGTAGTTAGAAATTTCAAGATATTGCCTCCAATCGCTCGAGTATTGGAGAACAGTCTTTCACATGGTTATAGAAAGGTCCAGAGATATCCAGAACAGCTCAAATCCCGCGATAACTCCCAGTGACACTTCGAGAAGTCAGCAAGACCACTTTGCTGCTGCAGACTGCCAGCACAGATCACAGAGACCGGTAACTGCGGCGGAGTGGATTATGACTT
Organism: Ctenopoma kingsleyae; assembly: GCA_032353495.1. Taxonomy (NCBI): domain Eukaryota; kingdom Metazoa; phylum Chordata; class Actinopteri; order Anabantiformes; family Anabantidae; genus Ctenopoma; species Ctenopoma kingsleyae. Next base: position 17,460,147 of record JAUBNQ010000006.1, on the reverse strand, counting down.
GAAGAAGCCCTATACATCACAGCATACTATTTCGTCTGATTACTATCGTATTGTAAAACCGCAGCTATAGCTTTGTTACGTTTTCCTAAGTCGTTCTGTAGATAACGTTGAAACTCGACAGACTGTGAAGATGTCAGTGGTGGGATTTGACTTAGGTTTTCAAGGCTGTTATGTAGCTGTTGCCCGAGCCGGAGGAATCGAGACAGTCGCTAACGAATACAGCGATAGATGCACACCGTAAGTAGCTAAAATACAATATTATTTAATTTGACTTCTGAAGGAACAACTACAAGAAAGAGAGGGTGATGCTTTATGTTCTGACAGTTGTTTTGCCGGTGTCGGGATAACGCTAATGCACGTGAATGCAACATAACTGACTAGTTAGCTACTGTTAGCTAAACTTGTATCCCTGTGTGTTTTGTTGGCTAATTATTTCACATCAGTGCAGGTAAATTTGCTAAACATTTCTGGTTGTTTTAACGGCGAGCGAAGAAACCTCTAGAATCAATCTTCAACACACACATCTCCTTCACGCGTCAAGCTAGCTCCTTAGCTAAGCTCACAGTTTCATTAACCTTGCCGTGCGGTTTGAAAACGGGCTTAAGTTGCCCGGCGAACTTGAGCAGGCGGTGTTTTAACTGTTGTTATCGATTGGAGGCGGTAGCTCCGACCAACCGGCGTGCCCCGTGCGACAAAGCGTGCGTCTACCTTTATGTTCTCTACGATGACGACATCAGCCTACAGCAGCTTGTTGGAATATTCTAGCAGTTTTTGTTCTTCCTTGAAGAGTCTAATGACTTATTCTAGAGGTGTAAACTATTTTATTCACTTTAAAAAATAGCATTCAGTTCGTTTTATGTTGTCCCCAGTAGAGCCCCAGTAGTGTATAAGTACATGCATGTAGTGCACAAGGGTTCTGTCACATTATCTAATGAAATATGACTATGAAAGGGGTCTGTAAGATGTTGACATGTCTGCATCTGTTATTAAGAACACATTTTTAAATCAAATAGTATCTTGGAGACTTATTTTATATAATCTCTTATACAGTTTGAATTTTTCCAGTCAGTAATCCATTATGTCAGATTAGTATTTGTAAAGTGATTAAAAACGTGTATCACAAAAGGTGATTTCTCAAACTGTATGTAAACAGAAAAACGGCAGAATATGCAGTTTAAATACATTTTTATCATGGCTGTGACTAATAGCTAACATTTTAATTATTGACTAACCAGCCACTAAGTAGCTTTTTGGCCAGTTTACAGATGACTGAAATTATTAATTTCCATAATAGTTTACTGTTGATTAATTAGTTTAATGATTATTCAGCTCTACTTTTTAGAACTACAGAAGAAAACAAGCTGTGCCTCAGACCATATATAGTGTTAAAACAGCTACTTATAATTTTTCTACAATCTTCAAATAAAATTAAAAATTAAAAAAAATAAAACCATGAAGAAGAAACCAAAACAGAAAACTAAACCATCATTCGTGCCAACGTAATTATAAATATGCAAAAAAAGAACAAAAAAATCAGGACTGTAAGTAACAAACTCTGTTCAGGCTTGATAGGAATATTACAGAGTCTTTAAAGATTTAATTTTTGTAAAAAATGCAATAAACATTGTTGGTTAGAAGTGTTACAACTACCCCACAACTTTGTTAAATAAGCGTTCATAGTGTATTAATAGTCCGCATTTTACACTTTAATTTTCTTTACACATAAGAAAATTAAATAATTGCATAATAAATATATTTAAACTGCATATTTTACATATACAGTTTGAGAAATCACCATCATATTTGTTTTTTTAGTTAGTTCAATTTAGTTTTCTGTACTTTGTAGCTAATGTTTCCAGATTGCAAGGAGTGTTCAACTGTACAAGTGGAAAACAAGCAAAACCATATGCCATTATGTAATAAGGTCTGTACTCACTGGCTTTCAGAGTTCTTTGCCTCTTTGCATATATTTTATTTTGTTTGTTGCTTAAAATGTTCTCTGAATGTTCCTGTGCTTTTCCTCTCACATCACCAAAATCAAACCTAAAACACCACATCCACAAATGATTACTGTGTTTTTGGATCACGCTGTAGCTCAGTGCCCATCAAGTCCATTTCCTGAAAGACTTGTTGCACTCACCCCTCTTTGACAACAACTGTAGCTGTGACATCTGCGTTTGATAGGGATGATGATGATGACAGCCATGTTTAGACTACAACCCGCTGGGATACAAGTGACTGACCACACCACTTCAGACTGTGTTGATACAATATTGTGTGACAGATGAGTCTTAACAAGCCTGTGTACAATTATAATCCTGGTTTTAAGAGAGAGTCCTTAGAAAAATATTTTAGTAAAAACAAACTTTTTTTTTACACTTTGAGAAAACAATGTCATGAAATAGAAGATGGTTTGTCCAGTTTTACGTGGGTTGGGCTCCGAAATGTTATCTCATGTATAGACATGAATTGACATAAATTATAAATTATGTGGCAAGTAAATCTCTCTAGATTTAAGTTGTATTCAGAAACGGGTGAATGATTAAAAGAGCTCTTACTGCTAGCTCATAAAGGGATGTCAAGTTGTAGACTAACACTATTCTTTTTTGTCTTCCAGGTCATTTGTTTCATTTGGACCAAGTAATCGATCTATAGGAGCAGCTGCAAAGAGCCAGGTAAAACCAAATCAATCACAGTGTTAATATGAGAGAGGTAAATGCATCAAGGTTAATGGGAATAATTTTGTTTATGTTCACTTTATTGTTCCAGGTGGTGACCAACTATAAGAACACAGTTCAGGGCTTCAAGCGATTCCATGGCAGGGCCTTCTCAGACTCATACATCCAGTCAACCAAGTCTAACTTGGTGTATGACCTGGCGCCCATGCCCACAGGAGCCACTGGTATAAAAGTAAGGATTAAGTATATAACTAATTCTTTCTTATATATAATTTAAAAGAAAAGAAAGTGTAATTTACAGCAGACTCTCAAAGTTAAGATTGATTTAGCATGCTGAATAATCAGACTGCTGATCTGAATTTATAAGTAGTACTTTAATATGCCTGTGTTAATACACAGGGTCATCAATAAGGAATTTAAAAGAGACCAAAGAAAACACAATAGCTTGTTTCTGACCATATTGCTCACACTATTACCTTCTATTCTTCTAGAAGTGCTTAACTTAATGCTCTTTTCTCTGAATCATAGCTCTTCCTCTAGATCTTCACATTTTAAACAAGTCCTCTGTGTGTTTATCCTAAAACAGTCTCTTCTACCTCTCTTAAGCTACATATTATATTAAATATTATACCTTTGTGATTATTTTGTTCTGTGGTAGAATTATCATTGCATTATGCCTCTGAACCCTGTACTTGGTCAAATGCTTAAATATGCACAATTCACAAACTTCTGAAATTATCAGGTAGCTAGTGTAATCCTCAAAACATAATCAGAGTTCTATGCAAATGACAGCACATGATTTGCACATTGCAAAACACCCAGCCCAGCATGTTTTTGTGATCCCTCAGAGATGATTAATGTCAGTGAAACGAAAAGTCAGAGAAAAAAATCACTCCTCGCATTTAGTTTGGTTTAGTTTAGTGAAATTTATTTCAAACGTGTTCGTTCATCATCAATTCAGCATTAAGATTTTACATCACACATCTAAATATTTTGTGACATTATTTACTTATTTTTAGGTTCTTGTGGTGTTGCAGGGCCATGATTTATTTATTTAGTTATTTATACTGTTAAAATATATAAGTAATTTTAACTATGTGTCTAATTTCCTGCCAACTCTAGGTAATGTATATGGATGAGGAGCGGGTGTTCAGTATTGAGCAGGTCACCGGCATGCTGCTGACCAAACTGAAGGAGACTGCTGAAAGTGCACTGAAGAAACCAGTTGTGGACTGTGTCATCTCGGTGAGCATTCCTGCAGACAGCAGCACTCGTTTCACAGCTTCAGCAGGGTGTCTGAAAGTCTGTAAAACCTTAATTGGATTTGTCAGCGCTGTGCATCAGTTTTCTTGGTAAAACTTGTAAAAACTTTCTTCTGTCTGCTTATTTAGGTTTGTTGACATTTTTTGACACTATATTGTATCCAGTTGCCTTTGTGTTTAAGGAGGTCTTGGTTTTCTTGTTGGGTACCTACATTTCTTACTCAAAGATGTGACACTGCATCGACACAGCTTTAAGATACATGTGACTAACTTCAGTTACTGCACCTCATGCAGCCTGTTCTCTGTATTTGAAATGAAATGAAAGACAGCTATTTAGGTCATCCTTCTGCATTTTCAAACTGTTTCTGGAACATAATGGCCAGTGAAAGCTCCCTTACATGTGTATAAATGTGTTACCATCTGCTCAGGTGACATGTTGAGTTAAGCACTTCACCAGATGTCTTGCCTGAAAGCTTCATTTCCTCTCCTGCACCTTGTTGGTGAATAGTGGGAAGTGTGTGTTTCTTGCTGTGCTCGGTATATGAATTCACCAACAGCATCTGTTATGTAATGTCACAGATCTCACCCAGAGTGGCTGCTACTTTCACTGGGCCTAAATGTGGAGTTTGCATCAGCTCTAGAAATGAACAACATGTTATTATTACTGTGGCCTGTAGCTATATTTAGGTGCTGGCCAAGGGGATGTTTTGTTTTGGCAGCCGTAGTAATAGCATGGTAACATTACCCAGACATCTTGTGATGCAGGAGATGCATCACAAGATGTCTGCTGTATTAGTTTCCAAAGTGATCATTCACAGAAGTGTAGGATGGGTTTTAGGTTTTGGACTTTTTTGGTATATTATCACTCCCTTACAGTACGACCATGTGTTTACATTAATTTATGATTGATTCTAATCAAATCCCTCATTTTGACACTACCCACAGTATCTTACTAATTATTATATTATTATTATTGTCATTATTATTATTATTATTTATATCTTATTAATTGTATTAACACCGTATTTGTTTTCCCTCCCAGGTTCCGAGCTATTTCACTGATGCAGAGAGGAGGTCTGTCATCGACGCAGCTCAGATCGCAGGACTCAACTGTCTACGGCTAATAAATGAGACCACTGCAGGTAAATGGAAACACATCGCTCTTTTAGACAATTCTAACACCGTGTTGTGAAATAACATCAAGATCCTACGTTGAGTGAGAACTTTCAGCAATACTATGGCTGTAAATCCAAGTACATATCACATTGGTAATTTTCCCATGAGGTACAGTGCATGTTCAGCATGCTAACTAGGTACAGTGGTGAGCACACACTAACACTTATGCCTGTGTGCTGCAGTGACTTTGGCATATGGCATCTACAAGCAGGACCTGCCAGCTCCAGAAGAGAAGCCCAGGATAGTAGTGTTTGTGGATCTGGGCCACTCAGGTTACCAGGTGTCTGTTTGTGCCTTCAACAAGGGAAAGCTCAAGGTGAGTAATGAATAATTTGTGCATGTTTTGAAAAGCAACACTAAAGCAGAAAATGTTTTAGGGCAGGTTATGACCAGACAGCGTACTGTTGGTTCTTGTCAGGTTTGACAAATATTCATTTTTTCTTATGTTGGCACAAACAGTTGGATTACTGTACTACCTAGCAAGTTTTTTTACCTAGTTTTTTAGCAACCTGTCTTGGCTGTTTCGCTTAGGTGTAAAGAAAGGTGAAAACATTCAGTCATAAGACAAAACCACTTTTTTAGTTAGAAATATATTTCCCCCATATATGTGGGCCGCTCTGAAACCGACCTAGATCAAAGCCACTCAACCTGACCTGATTAATTTTTCACCATGACACCTAACCAAACCAAGGTTGTTGTTAAAATGAAACATGAGTAGTAAATATAAGAAGTAAAAATGTTGTGCACAAGTTGACCTATCTGCAGCCTCAGATCCTAGACTTAGAGATATGCTTTGATTAAAATATAGTAATCAGATTTTGCCATCACTATTTACTGCTTCCTCATCGACCATCAGATTCTGGCTACAGCGTTTGATTCAGAGCTCGGTGGGAAAGACTTTGACGACATCCTGGTCAAGCACTTCTGTGAGGAGTTTTCAAACAAGTACAAGCTGGATGTTAAATCCAAGCCACGGGCGCTGGTGCGGCTCTACCAAGAGTGTGAGAAGCTCAAGAAGCTAATGAGTGCGAACTCCTCTGACCTGCCACTCAACATTGAATGCTTCATGAACGACATTGATGTGTCCAGTAAACTTAACAGGTGAGCTGCAAAATTATTTAAATAGGTGATGGTTGATTGTGCTATCCTTGCTTTAGATTAACAAATCTTTTCATGCTCATTAACATATTAAAAAGCACCGTTACAGTAAAGTACTACTTAAAAATGTGCCTGTAATCAGAAATGACTTGTATAAATATTCATCATCTATCTGCCTGTCACACACCAGTGGTTTCTCTGTAATATTCATGCCTGTGTCTGTGTAGGTCTCCATCTATTAATAATCTATGACCATGTGTTCACAGAGGTCAGTTTGAGGAGATGTGTGCAGAGCTGCTGGCCAAAGTAGAGGGTCCCCTGCGCAGCGTCATGGAACAAGCCAGTGAGTACATATGACTCTAATAGCAGCTTGACCAGCCTCACACGTGCACACTCACATAGACGAGGTTCAGTCGTGCTTTGCTGAGAGAGCCCTTCCCTCCGGACTCTGGCAGCATGCCTGCCTTCCTTTAATCATTCTTTGTTTCCTCTCTATCTCTGCTTGCTTTTGTTAGTCAATTTTAAGCAGTGATATGTCTAAAACTACTATATATCAGTTTGTATCGTGTTTGTAGTTTTTTAATAGCTACTAAATGATATTGTATAGTTTCCTGTATTATTTATCTTGTACTGTTCATAGCCAACACAGAGAACACAAAGTGAAGCTGTGACTCTACACTTGACAAACTGTTGTACATAATCCTTACCACCTGCTTCCTGTATCCAGAACTGAAAAAAGAAGATATCTATGCAGTGGAGATTGTTGGTGGTGCCTCGAGAATCCCCACCATCAAAGAGCGAATTGGCAAATTCTTCGGTAAAGAGCTGAGCACCACCCTGAACGCAGACGAGGCTGTGGCCAGAGGCTGCGCTTTGCAGGTACAGCTCCCCTGTTACAACCCACACTCTGGACATGATCAGGAAGTTAATATTTGGGTTGGGTAATGAATTATTTGTCATGATAGAATAAGAAAGCTAATTCAAGATAAAACTTTGAGCTTTGGTAACTTACATTTCCTGTTTGTTTGTTTTTTTTCTCTTCTTCTTCTCAGTGTGCTATCTTGTCACCAGCGTTCAAAGTCAGAGAGTTCTCCATTACAGATGTTGTCCCCTATTCCATCTCCCTAAAATGGAATTCAGCTGCAGAGGAAGGACTGAGGTACAGTCTCTGTCAATGTCACCTGAGAACACCTAATAAGGAAATACAATAGACTGTTTTATTTCATGTTTGGATTTGGATTGGAATAGGAAATATTTTTTATTAGACCTATCAGACCTAACTAAAGAGGTGGATACCAAGGAACTTGTTTCCATTTAGAACATGACATTCCAGCTGTCCAAACCTGCCTTGTCTTGTATGAAAACTGCATTTTGTATTTACTGGGCTTATATTTATTTAATATTAACATTTGTTTAATGATCAAAGTCATTTAAGTGTGAGAAATATGCCAATAAAAATGAGGAAGAGGGAAAGTACTTCTTCACAGCACTGTACTTTCTGCTATGCTATACTGTTCTCACTGACAGTGTCTCATAGATAAAGGATTAGTATTACTTAAAAACCTTCTGCAGAAGTGATAATATTAGTGGTTTGATGGTACAGTTATTTAAGGCCACACCTGCCCGCTTTGTGTTTTCAGAAGCATTAATCCAGAATCATATGCCACACCTGCACACACCCACTATCTGAATGAAATCGCTGCATTCACATTTTCTGCTGTAGGTTGTGCAGGACACGTGAGCCACCCTGTACACACCACTAAAAACTAAAACTCTCATCTAAGTTGTAAGCTCCTGTTTACGTAACTTACTGTAAGTTGTCTCATCTGTCTCCTGCTGCTGTTTTTTTTCCTACAGTGATTGTGAGGTTTTCCCAAAGAACCATCCAGCTCCCTTCTCAAAGGTTCTGACCTTTTACCGGAAAGAGCCCTTCAGCCTTGAAGCTTACTACAACAACCCTAAGGAGCTGCCCTACCCCACTGCCACCATAGGTATTGCATGGGATATGGGATATATGGGATCATTTCTTTTTTGATTTACTTTGGTAAAAAAAAAATACACCTACACCCAATTAAAAAGCTTTACACACAACAGAAAATAATTTATTGAAATCTTGTATTTTTTTAATTGAAACCCAGAGTGTGCCAGTAATAAGTAGCTTAGAGACAGCGTCACTTAACATTTAACTTTGACATATTCTCCTGTTGCATATAGCTCCACCCAACTTAAGTCAGCTTTTAATCACAAGATGTTTGATATTACCATTGATTGCTGCAACATGTTAATTGTGAATACTAAGATATTGTGTATGTGTGTATGTAATAATGTATTCCTGAAACTTTTACCCTTTTTCTTTGCCCCACAGGCCAGTTCCTTATCCAGAACGTCTCTCCCCAGCCATCTGGAGAGAGTGCAAAGGTGAAGGTGAAAGTTCGGGTCAACATTCACGGCGTGTTCAGTGTATCAAGCGCGTCACTTGTAGAGGTCATAAAAACACCTGATGGCGAAGAGCCAATGGAGATGGATCCAACAGTGAAGGAGGATGAGGTGTGTTGTCTGTGCGTTTGCTCTGGATGTATTAGACTTATAGAAATTGTGTATGTGTATGTGTGAGAGTGAGAAGAGTGTTATTACTGGTTTGTCTCCTTTGTTCTACCTCAGAGATCCTTTCACACAACGTGTCTTGTCTGGCCACAGTTTGCCCCTTTAATAGTCATAACATCACTATGGAATTAATGCCTTGCTGTGTTTGAATGTATTCCTCTTTAATACACCTTTGTAATCTTTTTGGCATTTTATTTTAGGCTTTTTATTTTTTTTTTACCAGAATCTGCTGCAGAGACACCTGTTGAACATAGTTGTGATCATTTGTAATTTTCCTCTAGAGTGTCTGGAAAGTCTCAGTTGACAGGGCAGACAGAAACACAAGATTTAGTTTTTGCGCGATTTCTTCTACGAATGTGCAGCTCACGTGGTTCGACCTTGCTGTTTAATATGGACGAGTCATGAGTCAGTTTTATTATTTTACACCTTCTTATGAAGCAGTAGTTGTCGTTTCTCTGTGACGTTTAGTTTTGATTAGATTCTCTGATCCCAGTGTTTGGATAAACATTTGTAATATCATTTATGTCTGTCATTTATGTTCTTTTGTTATCATGTGTCAGAACAAAATGCAAGTGGACCAGGAGGATCAGAAATTTCAGGCCGGAGACAGCGGAGACAAGAAATCAGAGGTCGAAGAGATGGAGGTAACCTTGTGCTGGGCGATAAGGCAGCCTTTATTTATATACTGATACTATACAGAATAAAACAGAATTAGACAGATTGGAAACCTAATAAGCCCTTTAATAATATTTATTATTATAATTGATTCAGTGTAAACTAGTGCACATTACAAAGGCAGGAAGATTTTAAAGTGAACAATCGCCCAACTTTGCCTTTGCAGATGTTGCATTATATGGTCTAATTGCTAATTTGAGGGGGTGTTGGGTACATGTGTTGCAGCGCAGCGTGTTCATTCATAATCACTGCAGTCGCTGTTTCAAAGACACACATTGCCTGTGTTTTTTTGTTGTTTTTTTTAAACAACACTACTTTTACTAAGATATAAATCTTACAAATAGAACACAGGAGCACAATTATAACAACAGCAGCACACACATTTCAATAAACAATCACTTAACATAACGATAAAAGAACGACTTTATAGGGAACTACTGAAATAGCTACAGTAAAATACAGTCTGGAGGCCAATTAGAGTAGTTATAATAACAGCAGCATACACATTTCCATATATATTTCCATATACACATTGTTGGTGTATAATGAGTTGATCATGAAATCATCTCTTTATTAAGTTTAGGTTGCAGCTCCGTTCTTTTCTACCTCGCGCTGTCTGTAACATGCTCACTGATTAAGATCTCAGGGCCTTTAAGTTTTTTTCCCCTCTATTTAGAATTTGCTCCTTGTCCTGAAGTCTGAGAAGGTTCATCAAGATTGAACATGGTCTGCCAGCTTTCTCTTCAAATTGTCTCTTGCAATGTACATATTCAGTTTTAATCAACTTGGGATCAAGCTCTAATTTGTCAACCAGCAGTTGTTTGACCTTTGCATGATTCACTCCTTTCTTCTGGGGCTGTTTACTGGTTTAACACTCTAATTGACTGATACTCAGATTATGAGAAAGGTTTATCAGAAGATGACTATAAATGGAAACTTACTTGAGATGTCTTTCAGACTATGGTGATTCATGGTCTGAAAGTCTTTTGTTTAAGTCATCTAATAAGTATTTATTATGTCCAGTACATCATTCATAATGTTGTTGACCCTTACAGTAATAGAATCCATGGATAGTTTAACAATAGACTAAATATGTATTTTCTCTTGGTCTATTAAGTCTTAAAAACGCATTTCTGCTAAATGAGGAGCAAGGAGAGTTGTTTTCCTGATTAGCTTTTTTTTCAGCCCCATGGTAGAAGAAAAGTATGGCACAGGAAAACATCTGTTGGTGGCTTGCAAGAGAGTAGTTTCCAGCAAAACGTACAGATGAACTCAAGTCTCTTGATACAAGCAGACTGGAATAGAAGTGAATCCACACGTTGGCAGAAAGAGATAAGAATCCATGAGTGTTCACAGTAATTGAATCAATGAAATGTAAAGTCCATATAGTTAGTTAAAACGTAACAGAGGAAGTCCAACAAATGTCGTCGTAAATCAGGAGACCTGGTCAAGCATGCAAGCAGATGTCAGCCATCACGTCTCGTGCGCGGCCATGCAATGTTCTAGCATATTTTAGTATATATTCTGATAAATATCATTTTGGTTTGTTATGGGAGTTGTAACATTTTCAGCCATATTGCCCAGCACTAAGGTAACCACTGCATTAAATATCCAAAGTTTTACATTAACATGATGAGTGATCAATGTTGGGTGCATGATGCTCTGGAATTATCTCACTCACACACACACACATACATATTCTAGACACTATTTACTGAATTTAAGGTATTTAGAATCTGTACCGATCACTGACACTGACACAAACTAAAAGGTGGCATTTGAGAGATTATACTAAGAAGCAGAAAATTGTGACTGAAGTCACAAAAAGCTTTTTTTCTTATAAAGACATCTTTGTAAGATTAATAACATCATCATACTTGTTTTTTTTTTCTCCTCACACAAAAGCAGCAGTATTTGCAGACAAACATAATTTTTTTTTTTCCTTTCTCAGACAGCGACAGAGGATGCCAAGCAGGAGAAGAAGAATGACCAGCCCCCTCAGGCCAAGAAGCCCAAAGTGAAAACGAAGACAGTGGAGCTGCCCATAGAGAGCAACTTGCACTGGCAGCTGGCCAGTGAAGTACTAAATGTGTTTGTGGAGAATGAGGTAATGCTCTAAAAATCACTGGGAACATCAAACATGCTCACACAGTATTAGTCAAAGCAGTGCGCTAGACTTAGTGGTCTATGTTTCATTTGCTTTTAATTTAAACCTAGAAGTGACAGTCAATTTATGATTTGTAGTGATAAGAAGTTAGTTATGCTATTTTGTATAATACAATAATGATATAATATTCTAAAAGCATTTATAGTTAGACTGTCTCGGTCTGTTCTCAAGTGCTTTGGTTCTGTCTTCAGCGGTTTTCACTGTTACACTTCAACTGACTGACAAGCAACTTTCACTGTAACTCTTTCAGGGTAAGATGATCATGCAGGACAAGCTGGAGAAAGAGAGGAACGACGCAAAGAACAACGTAGAAGAATACGTGTACGACATGAGAGACAAACTGCACGGTGTCCTGGAGAAGTTTGTGAATGAAGCTGTGAGTACAGATGGGACTTGGGTCGTGTAGGTGCAGAATCAGCACGTTAGCAGACACCAATATTCTCAGGAGAAATGAACAGGGTCATGTTAAATTTGAGTGGGTTTTAACCTTAAATTTGTGCACTTTTAGTGCTTTAAATTAATGCTTGGTTCTGTTAATGTTTGTAAATCTTGTCTGAACTGAAGCCAACATTTTGTATGACATGTAGGATCGTGATGCATTCTCATTAAAACTGGAGGATACAGAGAACTGGCTGTATGAAGATGGAGAGGACCAACAGAAACAAGTTTACATTGACAAACTGGCTGAACTGAAGGTAACCAGGCAATATAATTGGTGAAATGGCAATATTCACATTTAAAGGCTACATATAAACTTGGGACTTGAAAGTAGCATGGAGATCACAGTGTGTAGGGGCTTTCAAAAGGATCTCTGCTGATTAAGATATAAGATACAGTACATGTCTGCTGTATTATGATTTTATTTCCAGACAACATAGAGCTGATTTTCATAACAATATTCATCTGTTATATTTACAATCAGAGAAGTGACTTACTTAACAGTTTTGAACAGGTAACAACATATAGTGATATTCTATAACAACTGGTTGATTTTAGACATTAACTAATAACATGTTTGGAATAATTCTTGTTTCCTCTGTTTTGATCTGACTGACTAAAGTGCTCATTATTCCTTTCTACAGAAAATTGGCCAGCCTATCTATGACCGATACATGGAAGCTGAGGAGAGGCCAAAAGCATTTGAGGAGCTTGGAAGACAAATCCAGATGTATATGAAAATCATTGAAGCTTACAAGACAAAGGTAAGCTGGCACATAGAGAAGTTTACTGACTTATGGTTGCTTAGCTAAAATGTATATGTGATATGTTGGAGCAGCAACTCTCACTGACTTACTTAATTACTTCTGTGTTGTGAGACCTAACATTACTTAAATAACAAAGAAGGTTTTAATCACTTCTGTGTGGATCTTCTTCACTCTCCGATATGAGCAATCACAATATAGGTGCCTTAGTTTACCTGTGATTTGTTTTTTTTCTTACAGGATGAGCAATACGATCACCTGGATGAGCTGGAGGTGACACGGGTGGACAAGCATGTGAACGATGCGATGGTCTGGATGAACGGCAAGATGAACCAGCAGAACAGTCAGGACCTCACTGTAGATCCAGTGGTTAAAGTTGGGGAGATCAAGGCCAAGACTAAGGTACTACGAGAGAGTTCAAGAAAAAACTACACACTACATGTCACACTGTTCAGATAGCTTATTGCCCTGGCCTTCATTTTGGAAGGTCTTCTTTGACTTAAGAGAGCCTACAAGCCCAAGTCACTGTAATATGGATAGACTCAGTGGGCATTTTATTGATTTAGGTGTGTAAGCACTAAGATTACATCTTCAGTAGTCAGTGGATCAGCTTTTCTCAGCTTTCCCTGTAGTGCAGCTGGCCACTTCAAGCTGTCTCACTGTCAAACTCACCAGGTGAGGTGCAGGGCTGCCTAAGTCATCTCATTCCTGTCCTAGCTTTTTGAATCATTTCATGTGAATGCAGTGTTAGCGCTGCTTACTTCATTGCACAAAATGCTTGTAGAAATAGATGTGAGTTAATTTAAGCAAGAAAATGCTCTTCTTAACTGTAAACAAATTCTTCCCTTGTCCTTGTTCAGGAGCTTTATTCAGCCTGCAACCCCGTAGTGTCCAAACCTAAGCCGAAGGTGGAGCCTCCTAAAGAGGAGAAGGCGACAGAGAATGGGCCAGTCAATGGACCAGAACCAACGGAGAGCCAACCATGCAACCCAGACAAAGCCACATCCACAGGCACGGAACAGGAAACGGTGGAGAACAAGCTCCCTGCGATGGACATTGACTAATTGTTGCAGCCTCTGTCCTGCTACTCGCCGCCAATTGTGTCATTCTTCTGAGATTGTTATTGATGACACAGTAGCTTCTCTCTTGAAGCCACAGACAGCAGCATTCTTTATCGATACTACTCAGCAGTCAGCCTCCTTGGCACATCCTTTCTCATTTTCTTTGAATACAACAATGTTGCTTAATATCACTGTTGAATGAACTTTATTACATAAAAGTTGTGAATGTTGGATGGAAACTGCTTTCTTCGTGTTGCTTTGATGGCCGTTAAAGATTATTTTATTCAGCAGCTAAGAATGTCAGATTTGAGAGTTGTAAGGAAAATGGTTCTGCTAGTAAACAAGATTCTTGAAATTGTAAAATATTGCAGTATGTCTAAATAAGATATAGATACAATGGCACTTGTAAACGAACAGGAATTGTTCCAAGCTGTACATGACAAATTGTGTTTTTTTTCCACTACAAATAATTGTAACTGCTGAATTATGATGTATTCAGTTTAAAAAGTTGGAAGGAATTTTTGTTGAGTTTTCTTGTACTGTATGTTGAAACTAGATGCTAAGTTACTGTTATGCAGTACTTCATCGTTTGGCTTTCCTCCTTCCGAAGCGATGGTTTGTTTGTTGTTCGTAGGCTTGTAATGTTTCTGTTTTTTTTTTTCTACTTAACAGCGTGAATGCTGGTGCAACAAATCACCTTCTTTGTGCTGCTGTTGTTACCACATCACTAAAAATAAAAAAAAATTGATAAATAAATCTTGCTCAGAAAAAGCTTGTAATGTAAGAAATGACTTATTGATAAGTAACTGTGATTAATAGTTATTCAGTTTTTTGATAAGATGAATAAGAGTTTCATTTTAGTTTGTCCTTTGCACCCAACAGCACCCTGCAGCTGATAAACCATCTCGTAGACAATTACTTAAGTGCCAATCATTAGTTTTTGAAGCACAAAATGTTTTATTTATATAGCGCCAAATCACAACAAAAGTCATCTCGAGGTACTTTACACTGTAAGGTTTAAGACCTTACAGAATATAGGTAAACACAGAATAATGTGGAAAACCCAACAGTCCCATTTCAGTTACTTAAATATGAATACTTACTGGTTTTCTTGGCCTTAAACTATTTTCTTCTTAATGAATGTGAAATAACATGTCAGCCGGGTGTAGTCCTACTTCAACCACAACTGAGGGAGTCATTTTAAATACTTTATATGCTTTAATCTATAAAAAATATTATTAGTTTTACTTGCATAGTAAAGATAGAGGTGTAAAGTAAGGGGAAAAAACTTATGGAAAATTATACTTCAGGATAATATTTATGTACTTCATTATTTTACATTGAAGGAATGATTCCTTTAAAATACTAATAGCATTTTGTACGTATATGTTTCGTCATCTTAAATATAATGAATTTATATATTTAATTTAACAGTAATAAGCATAAGTTTCACACTGTCTGGACAAAGATTTGTGTTAATTAGTTGAACTATCAATATACATACAAGATAAATACGTACACGCGAAATACCTGTTGAATAGAAACAGAAATACGAAGTGAGGAACACCGAACTCGAGAGAGAGGCCAAGAGAAAGACTCAAACCCAACTGACCCAAACTATGGCCCACCATAACCAAAGTATATCTGCCAGTGTGTTGCCAGACTTGATATTTTTCCGCCAAAAATGGGCTACTTATTGTATGATTAAAGTGAACGGGTTAAAACAGTAATCGATAGTTTTCGGTATGTGCAATGATAACAATCTCTTGAATGGAAAAATACATTCAAAACGTAGTAGCTTTATAAAGTTTGAGCGAGTTCTTGCCTCTGATTCCTAGGCTACGTTTTTTTCAATCAAATCTGGCAACACAGAGTGTCCACTGCTCACACGGTCATGATCCAGGCAGAGGGCAAAAGTCACTAGTGCGTGTGCCGGACAAGGTAGGAAACGTGTTGTCTTTACACATTTTACCTCATATGTAGTGGCTTGTTGGAGCTTTGTTCAGTAGTACAGAAGCACCTGTTTATTTTGTATTGTTTAAAAGTTGAGGCCGAGCTCCGATTGTAGCCATAACCACTGTTTATATTAGTTAGCTAGCAATGCCAGTTAGCATGTTTATCTCCAATGTGAAGTTACCTAGCGTTGGCTAACTACCCAGTTTTACTAGCTGTATGCTATCGGTGTTTTTCAACTTGTCTGTTATTACAACACCACCCACTATGATTCAAGTGACTGTTAAATTGTCAGTACAAGTTAGCTACGTCTATCATGAATAAAGTCCATTTATGCTAGCTGGCGTGCTAACAAATTAGGCTAGTGTTGCTAAGGCAAACTAGTGTTATGTCACAACAAAGTTATCTCAGCAACAGTAAGTGTGTATTTAAACATACTATGCTCTAATGTTTACTTACTCTTTGTTCAAGCGTGATAATAACTACCCCACGCTAAATCAAGAAGTCGATACACGAAAGAGATTGTGTGTAAAAGTGTAAATGTCAAATGCTAGCTAACACTTAGTTTTGTTTTTCATGTTAGTAACGGCACAAATTGTCAACTCCAGCTCTCTCTGACAGTGTGATATCTTTTAGTTGCCTTTGCTACACCCATGCATTGCGATTGCAGTTTGTTCTTTTTGTGTAGACTTTCATACCGACGACTCTGTGTTGCGTTATTGCAGGAATGTAAATGTCTGAGGACAGGGAAGCCCAGGAGGATGAGCTGCTTGCTTTAGCAAGTATCTATGATGAAGAGGAGTTCCACCGAGCAGAGTCGGCACAGGGAGGAGAGATCCAACTGTGTCTGGAGCTCCCTGCTGATTTCAAAGTTGTTGTCAAAGGTACAGCTGTCAGTGGAACATAGTTATGCAATAAGACCAAGTTTATAATTCATGCACAACTCATCTGCAGTAGTGTAGTAGGCATTTCTTTGTACTGTTATAAGTCTTCAAAGTACAGCACTGTGCAGATTCAGTTATTTAAGATTCTTAGATTATGCATCATCCTTATGCAGTAGCATCAGGGAGGCATCTGATTAGTCCCCAATCAGGCACACTGCAAGTTGGCAACAAGCACAAACAGAGCACAGATTCATAAAAAAAGTATGTTCAGTGACAAGAAAAGAGGTTCTTGCAACAGATGTATGGCCACCACGATTTGAGTCAGGCCCTGCTGCATCATTATGGAGTCAGTCTGGGGTTATATGAAGAGACGGTAGACACTGAGGCAGCCTAAATCCACAGCTGAACTTTGGCAAATTCACCACTAAACTTGGACCGGTCTACCTCCTAACTACATGAAGTAATTTTTTTTATGAATCTTAAATCTTGAAATGCACTTTGTGGCATTTTGCTTGCCTGAAACTGTTGCACAGTAATGTAGATGCTTTCTGTAAAGTTGCTTTATCCAAATCTTCATTTGTTAGATTCACTGTAATAAGTAATGTGCAGTAATCACACCTCCTCTATTTGTTGCAGGAGAGAAGCAAACTGAATACAGTATCTGCTTCTTACCTCCTTTGGTGCTCAACTTTGAGCTTCCTGCAGACTATCCCTCTACATCCTCACCGATCTTCACTCTCAGCTCTAAATGGATGACCAGAGCACAGGTAAGACTGGTGCATGCGTGTGCAGTGCCTCGACCCAAACAACTGTGATTCTAATTGCGTAAATATAAATATTATTACAGGATATTATATTTGATCTAATATATAGCTTAATAGAAATCTTCCTCTGCTCTTAATACCTGTTTCTTCCCCTTTTTTCATTTTACCCCCACAGATGAGCTCTCTGTGCAGACGACTGGATGAGCTATGGGAGGAGAACCAAGGCTGTGTGATTCTTTTCACGTGGGTCCAGTTCCTCAAAGAGGAGGTTTTGGACTTTCTAGGCATCCAGTCTCCTCTTGAAGTCATCAGGGGAGGAAGTAAGATGGCCAGTGAGCGCAGGAAAACGGACTCGTCAGCCACAGGTGCAGTGTGTTTTTGTCAAAGATTTCTTTTTTTCTAAGCTAAACATTTGGTTGTTTATTTCTTTGTCTTTGAGTGATTAATACATTTATAAATTATGTTCAGCTGTGACACAGTGTGGAGGTCATTCAGAAAATGCAGAGGAGAAAAAAAGAGAAACAAAGTCTGAATCACAGTTGTCATCGTCTTCTAAACTGGACCCGCGGACTGTCCTGTTAATGGACCCACGTGCTGACCTCCTACCTCAACTTCTGGACTTTGACGAGGCACAGCGGCAGAGAGTGTTTGACAGCAAGGTTTTCTGCTGTGGGATCTGCTTTGTAGAGAAGCTGGGCTCCAACTGCCTCTGCTTTAAGGAGTGCCAGCATGTCTACTGCAAGGCTTGCATGACAGAATACTTCCAGATCCAAATACGCGACGGCAACGTTCAGTGCCTTAATTGCCCTGAGCCCAAATGTACCTCCTTAGCTACACCACTGCAGGTAAAAAAGCAGTACCATAGAGACAGTATGTATGTATGACAGTTTTTGTAGATGATTAAGTGCTTTTCTCAGAACAGGATTGCTGAATTACTAAATCACTTATATGAACAAACTCCTCCTGCTTCTCTTCCTTTTTCTTCACCTGTCAGGTGAAGCAGCTGGTGGATGAGGAGCTGTTTGCCCGTTATGACCGTTTGCTGCTCCAGTCCAGTCTGGATCTCATGGCTGACGTGGTTTACTGCCCTCGCCTGTCCTGTGGCACTGCTGTCATGGTGGAGCCAGACACTACCATGGGCATATGCTCAGCCTGCCAGTATGCGTTTTGCACACTGTGCAAGCTGGGCTATCACGGTCTCTCCCATTGTAAAATTACTGCAGGTAACTGCTGGAAATAGTCATTTTGTTTCTAAGAGTAGCAAGAAGATTATTAATGATAATTGTTAATTATAACATGGCGTGTGTATTTCAAATATCACTGTTATTGTTAAGTGCCGTGTTAGTTCATTATGTTACATTTTAACATTAAGGGTCTGTTTAAAGCGTTCGATTTTTGAAGAGGAATCTGTTCTCTGTGTCACAGATGAATTGCGTAACCTCAGAGATGAGTACCTGTCAGCCACGTCTGAGGCACAGAAGTTCATGGAGCAACGCTTTGGGAAGAGAGTGATCCAGAAAGCTGTGGAAGAGTCCTTTAGCAGAGACTGGCTCAATGAGAACTGCAAAAGCTGCCCACGCTGTGGAACCAATATACAGGTTGGCGCCCCCTATTGGTATCAGTACAGTAGAACAAACTGAGTATTTGTGGATGAAATATCAAAACATAGAGAGGCTAGATGAACACAAACTGCTGCACAGCTTTGTTCAAACGTGACTTTTAACTAGTCCAAACTGAACTATTGTTATGCTTGCTGAAACTTGCTAATGCCTTGGTTTTTTTCTGTAGAAAGTGGATGGCTGTAACAAGATGACGTGCACCTCGTGTAGACAATACTTCTGTTGGCTGTGTCTGGGCCTTCTCAGCAAAGTCAACCCGTACAGTCACTTTAACAACCCACATTCACCCTGTTATAACCAGTGAGTGATAATTTAACTCTCTTTTCAGCCACTTATCTGTCTTTAAACCCATTGTTTAAATGTGTTTTCTCATGCCTTTTGCAGACTCTTCCACGGGGTGGATCCTGATGAAGAAGCCTTCTGGAGTGATGAGGAGGACTGACACCTGCGCGGTGCCTCACTGCTCTATTTGAATGCACTTTAGCTCATTTACCACCATCACGTCACCTGTGACTGTCACCATGCCTGCATTAGCACAACAGTGCCACTAGTTGAACATGATACTGCTGTTTGTGTTGTGAATTTGATCAGGTATCTTATTCATATTTGCTTAATGTATGATATAATGTCACATACATTAAGCATTCAACCTGAAATACAAAGAAGAAAATTTAGAAAATCAATTAGTTTGGATCCCAGAGAGAAAGAGCTGTGGTCATTTTAGTAATCATAAATAAGTCACTCTTGGTTAAGATCATCCAGGACATACTGGGATATGTGGGTAGTGAGTGGGCATCTTTCAGGAGTGTGTCATAGGACTGGACTTCAAAACCCTGCAGCAGTTGGTGAATTCCTCTTCATTATCAAGTGAGTTATATCTAAACATTCACTTTCTGTCTTTTCATTCACTTGCCAAGTGTTGATACTGGAACCATTGACCACGCTCAGTGTTTGCTCACAATTGGCTAGCAACCATCCCGTTTAAATGTTACAGGGAAAAGGCAGGCTGTGCATTTGCCCTTTTTTGTTCTATTAAGTATTTTCCCACTGGCTTTCTGTTTAATATCAAGACATAGCTAGCGTCTCTTTAAACAAACATCAAGGTAGATATTTAAATACATTTTTATTTTTCTAACCAAGACTCTTACACTAACACAAGCGCACAGAATTGAAACAGTTGAAACAACCCTGGAGATTCATTAACTGGTTGTATTTACATGATATGTTTTTTTGTTTCAGTTTTAGACTGTTTTGGTTTGACTGTCAGAATAGGCAACCCTCATATTTCCACACTGCTACAGCATATTTTTCAGGCTGGGATCATCTTTTCACAGGATGATGTTTTTGTTTGTTTTTTCTTGGGATGAGTTAATTTACAGAATTTAAATTTTGTGTTTACATGACAGGATAAAAAGTTAAGCAGGTTAGATCGTGGGAATGGGGTCCTTACTGTTGCATGCATTTTTCCATACGGAACGTAATCATTGAGGACACTGTAGTAAATATTCATGACAGTAGCTCCTCTGCTGGTATTGATGGGACTGTGATGTGTGTTAATTGGTTGTTATTCAGGGATCGTGGTAGACAAAAGCATTTAGGCATGAATTTGACCAGATTTATTCACACCCTCCGTTGTACAACTATTATTTTAATGTTGCTAAATATTAGTGTCCAAGTGTCTGTCTGTCATGTCTATACAAAAAATTAATTTGTATAATGTTACACTGCTCTCATGCAGGCAGTTAATTAAAATAGAATCATATGTTTTTAAACGCCAAATCATTTTTTACTCACAGTTTCAGAAGTGCACAGTACTTAAAGAATTGATGCTGGACCAGACTGGTAAAAACACAATCTCTTTTAAAATGCATGTGGATTCACTTTCTCATTAATAATGACCTGCAGTTACGTCATGACTCGTTTGAACACAGGACCTGCAGAACCCTGTTAAGATGCAGTCAACATGTTGTTCCTCAAAATAAATATTACCACTTAACTGTTTGTCTGTTAGTCATTGGATGAAAAGAGCTCTTTAGTGATAGCATGATTGTTCTCTATGCAGCTTTGCTTATGGTTGCAGTTATGTCCCACAATTAATCTGGTAATCTCTAATTATTTATTTTTGTAACAATTAGAGGTTGTACTTGAGTAGAAAAATGTTTTTTTTAAATATTTTTAAAAATGTAAAAGTAATTCAGTTAACTGCAGCTGAGAAAGCAATACACTCGCAATATGAAGCGACTGAACTCAGCTGTTTTAACTGAACAATTGTTAGGTTGTGAACAGATTTTCTTTGCTTTTAGAGTCAATTCTTTGTCACATTTTGTACCACAATCAGTACAAAGACAACAAGCAAACTTATTGTTAGTGACTGTTGTGTGAGTGAATTCAACACTAACCTTTTATTATTACAAAAACATTTTATAATATATTAGGTATATGATAAGATTGATATATTATAATTATATAAAATCATAATTGATCCTTTATAAATAGTATCTTCCACATTTTGCCAATTATCATTGCAAATTTAAATATTAAATCATTTTTCCTCCCTTTTTCTTTTATATACGCTATTTATTTGAGTGCTTATCATTAATGTTTAGTCCATGGTTGCCAAAATAGCTTAGTTATAAGCTATTACACTTTACGGTTGATCCTCATAAACGCACATCATTAAAAAGTAGAAAATTAGATACAATGAATATCAATTAATAAAACTAATATAACTTTATAAAACTTCAAAAACATGTCAGGAAATTGTAAAAGCTTTTTAAAAAATAAAACAAACGGTGTTAAAAAAAAAAGGGTTGAAAGTGTTTGTCAAACCTGAGAACAAGGTTTTCCTTAAATAGTTTTATTCAGAATTCCTGACATTTTTAAAGGATTTATCCTCCTTCAGCTTCTCTCCTCAACTTTGACCAAACATTTCATCTTAAGAATGAAGAGAATTTAGTACAACATTAATTATACTCTTGTCTTCAACATCTTATTACCTGAAACGTGACCCATATTTACCCTGTGATCCAGAGGTTGTGCTGTGACAGACAGAGAAACAATGAAATACTAAAGAAACAAAGAGCCCACGTTTTAGCCTGAGATTGAAAAGAGACGACAACATTGTGTAATCCCTTTGGCTAGAGTTGCTGACAGGGGATAACCCTTTAAAATGCCCCCTTTTTCCTGTACTGTCCCATCCCCTGCCTCGTGCTCTCTGCCCCCCACCAGCCCCTGCCTGTCTTTCTCCATGCACACTAACTGACTCGCTGGACTGTTACTATGCCCGTGAAGACACCTGCTCTCACACACACAGGAAGCCGCCGCCTGCAGTGAGGACCTTCAGCAACGTTTTAACCATCAACGTTTTGTCGTCACTCGATACAGACAGAACGCAAATCACAGACAAAAGGTCAGTGGATTTGGATGTGGTGGCTGATGGGATGCAGCCTGGGGCTCAGATGGTGATGATGAAGTTCCCAGAGCTCAGTGTCATGGATGTGTGATCTGTTGTCAGCCATGTTTTTGTGAAGTGCACAAGTGTTGAGTTGGATGGATAAGCTCTACGTAGATAATGAAGCTACAGTATTATGTTCCTACAGTGTTTTGGAAAATCACAGGCCTGTGTTAACTGTGACAGACTGGTGAATTATTGTTTTGTGATCATGTGTGAGATGATTGCTATTGTATTGTGTTAGGCATGGAAGACACATGATGCTGTTTGAGATCTCAGTATGTGTAGTTAGTACACTTGGGGTTTCTAGAATAATAGAAATGACATTATTATCTAGTATAATTACACTGAATGTCCATGGGATGTTAGTACAACATCAGATTTATAGTTCATCTCAGCCAAACTATGATCTTGTATTTTCACCTGTGTCATATTTGTAGTATTGTATTAACTTTTTAGATTACACAGTCACTGTAAATCTAATTCTGAGGCTAAAAATAAACCCCAACATGTACTGTCTGTTAAGCTAGACTTGCACATCAAGCAAGACAACTCACGCATATTAAAACACTCATTCTATATTTCCAATGAAGGTATAAAATATAAACCATCTGTACATATTAACTGATACACATAACCTTCTAAAAGACAGAAAAGACAACTTTTATCCAACACGCATCTAAAAAACTCTGTGGTGGACTGGCAAACTAAACAGCCAAGAAATATAAATTAATCAATCAAAAATTCCAAAGATGTAATGTCAACTAATACATCATATTTTATTAGTGTATCAAGTGCTGTTGTTACTTCCCAGCAGTGAAGCTCAACGTAAAACCTGCAGATTTCACAGACACTTCATTAAGTGTTCCTCTCCTGTTAAAGAACTACTGAGACCGAACCATCCACAGCTCTTCCACTTCAGAACCAAGAACACAACCGAGGAGTTGTATCATGATTGAAAGTGACAGGGAGCTGTCGGCCATGGTGCAGGAGCTATGGGACAACGATGTCAACAGACTGCAACCTGGAAAAGACTACAGGATCTCTCTGCAGGTGCACCACACTCACACTTATCACATACAATGTCAATAAGCAGCTATATTACCAATTCTATTAAACACAAGATGCATGGAAAATGGATAAAATGGGACCTAAACTAACAATTTGATGCTATTTATGGCCTGTATTTGTTCAGCAATAGCCATTTATCACTGTGTAACCATTTACATACTACTTTTCATTGTTACCAGCCCAGTCTGGCTCCCGCAGGTGGAAGCGCACGAGAACAGGAAGCAGTGAACTCACATAATTATTTGCACAGCTGACATTAGAAAGTTTGAGTGACTGCTTTTCTGCTGCAGGGCAAAGCTGGAGACAGTATGGCCATCAACGACAACAGTGATGGAGCAGGTTATCCTTTGTTTACGTTTGTCGATGAGAACATTTTCAAAAAGGAAACTTTTTTAGGTAAGTGCATGAGGGCAGAGAAAGCACAATAACCTAGTTTCTCCATGCCTTCATGTTCAGTGCTTCACCCTTGTTTCTGTGGGATAAAACAGCCCAGAACTGGATTTCTCTGGGTGTAGCACTGGTCTGTTTCTGCCTCTTACACAACTGCGGCATCAAAAATTGTTTGAATTGACATGCTCTTCACACATTCCAGTGCGCTATTCGTCAGTTTGATACTATCCTCCCCTCGCCCCTGAGTAAAGCTTTTTCATCTACTCATAATCTCCTTATGACGAACAGAGACATGTTGCATAACCACAGAGCACACAGAGTTCACTGCACTGGGTGCAGAAAGATGCTCCTTCAAATGTTCCTCTGCATGATAACTGCTGAGGCACACTTTCTTCTGTCATGTTTGACTAGTGATGCATTCACAGATTTATGATGTGCAGCATGTGAAAGGAAGCAGCACTGTAGAGACTGTAGAGACAGCTTTTCTTGCAGTTCTATGTGTAGATGAGTGTGTGTATATGTAGTATATTGTTCATATATTGTACAGTTGAATTCTCAGAATGTGTTCTTGTTTTATTCTTTCCTATCTTGAGCATGCAAATTATATACCAGAGGTAAAAGAAGCTGTGTATATCGTACTATATGTATATGTGTACATGTAAATATCCCGCTGAAAAAAGGAGAAGTAAAAGAGGCTCTATTGATGCAAAAAGAGCACGTTTATTTTACGTGTAAAAAGTGAAAGTGAAAAACAGTCAAGTCCTAAATTTAGTTGTCTTCATAATTGTCTTGCTATAGGACTGGGTTGCACTTAAACATGCTATGAGGAGTTTTAAATGCTGTTTCTTTAGTGTCTGAGTGTCTACACTTGCTTCTGCAGCCTTTATCTCCCTGTTGGATAACTATGAGAGTGACACTGGCGAGCCAGAAATTGTTACCCCCGAGGAGGTGGCAGAGAACCACAAGTTCCTGGACTCCATCATTCAGACTCCCACTATGAAGGTACCTGTGAGGACTTGAGAAAACAAATATTTCGCATGAAGTTCCACTTCTACTAAAGATAATGAGAACTAATTTGGAGTTGTTCAGCTGTTTAAACATTCATACAGTATAATACACTTAGGTTAGATTGATTTATCATATCACACCTGGAAAAGGCATCAGTGTCAAACAATAACACCACTGCAACAATTGCTGCACTAGATACAGTTCTTACCCCCAAGCTTGTTATAACATGATGGTACATACACCCGGGACAAGTGATCAGAATTCAGCTGCAGTCTGATGTAGTTGATATGTTTTTGTTTTTTTTGCAGATAGCCCATAAATACCTGGTAGAGAAGCACCTCTCTCCTGAGGATAAGAAACAATTCAAGGAGCAGTTGTACAGGATCTGGTTTGAACTTTATGCGAGGAGAGGATCCAGCAGGTAGGTGGAATCTGGCACAGCACCCAAATATAACTTCGCTAAAGGAATGGAGTGACTATGATGTTAACTGTCTTACTCTGGGAAACTGGCTCTGTGGAGCATCACTGTGAGTGGAAACTGAAAATGTTTATTTCTTGCACGTTTAAAACGGAAGCAGGCACTAGCTTATTGTATCCATATGGCATAAAATACGACATAATATTTAGTGATCTGCATCAATGCCAAGCTGTGGAGTTAAGAATTTTAAGGGAGCTTGACTACAAGCTGATCAAGGTACATTTTTTTGTAAAAATATTGCTGCATGTAAGAAAGAAAAGTGATCAACTGTGTATTTGGCATGAATAATACAACATATCAGCGAATGTGTTTGTGGTGTGATGTTGTCTTTTCTGTCTCCTGCTAGGCCTGACTCGTCAGGGTTTGAACATGTGTTTGTCGGAGAGACGAGAGGAGGGCGGACTGTCATCGGCTTTCACAACTGGATCCAGCTCTACCTACAAGAGAAGCTGGGACATATCGACTACAAAGGCTACAGCGTCAATTCAAATTCACCCAAGGTACGATGTTACCGTGTGTTTCTGGCTTTAAATAAGATGCGTGGCAATTCTGCATCTATCTAACATAATACTGTGTGTATCATATAAGATACATTTTATTGGGTCATTCAAGATTTTGGAAATCTCCCGAGCTTCCATTTTACTCTGACTTTGTGTAAGATTCTTACTGTATGTCCCTTTAAATGGCCTCATGTTGTCAAGCAGCCTTGATCTCTTTCTCTGCTTGCCTCTGCTGTATCGCTCTCACCATTGTTCCTGCACACTGATAAGAAACCTCACATCCTGCTGTGACATTTGCTCTGCAGCTCTTTGTGTTGTGTCTGTCTACCTAGCTAAATGTTGATATTGCCTATATTATATATATTAGTTGGTATTGTTTATGTGTTGGTTTTAGGTTACTTATGAAGCAGTACACCATTTTATGCCTGTTAGTCAGATAAATCTTAAACTTTGAGTAGAATTTACTGTAAGCTGAGTCACCTGTTTGGTCCTTGGCTCACTACTTCCTGATTAATTCATATGTTGAGTGATCATCATTATCCAAAACCTTTTGTTTGTATATATACGTAGTCTCCATTTTTAACAGGAAATATTTACTGAGTGTAGCTTATGTAGCCAGGTCTTTGTTAACTATGAGATGTGAGCTACCACACATTTCCATTTCAAGTTTCACTCATTTTCATATCCTATTTTGCATAATTTTCACAAATCCCCTATACGTACTCCGTGTCAAAGTATTTGCATGGAATATTAGATGCAATCAGTAAATAATACCAGTGGGCTCCTCAAATGCTGTCAGTTTCTTCAAGTAAACAGATGAAATATTATGCTTGACGACAATAAAAATATTAATTGTAAATAATAAATTACACATAATAAGTCACAGTTATGACATACTAATGAAGATTAAGAGAAGTCAAAGATCTGGACTTAAGAAGTAGTTGAATTATAGGATGCTCTCTTTGCTTTCTTTCCAATCTTCTCCAAGGACTGATGAGCACAAGCCTGCAGCTGCTTTTGTCAAACAATCCAACTTGTTTTTTTCCACTCCTCACCTACTCTTTTTCATCACTTGCCAATTCTTTTTTCTCTCTCTATCTCTCTCTCACTGCAGCCTGACGAAAACAAACACATCCTGGCGCTACAGTTCAGCTGGAAGAACGGCATAAAGCCCAAGGGCAGCATCTTCATTGGGGTCAGCCCTGAATTCGAGTTTGCCCTTTACACTCTCTGTTTCCTCATCTCGCCCAACGAGCGCGTCAAAGTCCAGTTCAGTTTGTACGATGTGGAGATTGTTTGCCACCACTACAACCAAAAACACATAGGCACTACTTACCCTGTGCTGCTTAGATACCGAACTCCTCAATAGTCTCACTAGAAACTTCTTGAGATAATAGCTTTTCCAACACCTGAACTTACATCCAAAGTGTCACAGGTATTGTTGTCTTTTTATTTTAGATGAAGATACAATAAAACCTTATAAGATCTCACTTGTATTTGTCTGTATTTTTTATTTTATTGACCACTCCAATGGATTATTAAAAAATGTATGAAGAATTTTGTCCAGTAATTACAGGTGTTCATGAGCAGTGGAAGTCTGAATATGGTATTAATCTCAGTCAGGTTCTCTAGCAATTTTTCATTTCGTGCCAAAGATCACTGTGTAAAGTGTAGAAATAGATGTTTGTTCATGTCAATATAGACCAAGCACATTAACCACAATAATTAAAACTTAACATATTGATATTAAGAATTGCCAACTCCATATCCACCACTGGTGTGTAATAAAAATCCCCAAAACAATCACCATCTAAATATATACCTATATCTATGTGATATAACAAGTATGTTATCCCTCACTGTCTAACGGTTATAATATTAAAATCATGCATCAATTCAGTTATGTCCTTATTATGTCTTTGCCTCTATGTGCTTCAACTAAGAGTTCTGTAGAGAGACCTTCATTACATATATAACATACGTGTGGCAGTTTTATAACCAGTGACACGGTTGACATGCATAAGGATTTTTTGACCCCGTGATCCCTTGTGAAAGAGGTTTTTTGTGTTTTCAAATTTATGACTGAAACAGTTCTTTATGTTATATTGTGTGGACAACACCTAATTTTTATTTAGTATTTTTTAAAGTTTCGCGGATGAATAATGTGTGTATCATGTTTTTCACACGTACGCGATTCGTTTCAAAGGGGGCGGTACGGGTTTTGTTGTGGCAAATGACGTCATCCGGCGAGCTGGAGCTGCGTCACGTTAACGGGATTAAAGCGGAAACGTAGGTTTTGTTTCAAAATAAAAGCATAATCGAAAAGGCCCTCTTTTAAAGTTGATAAACATGACACCAGAGACACGATTGAAGAAACATACAGTATATTTGTAAAACCTTAATTGTATGGCTTTGCAGACCTTACATTAAATCTAAACAATATTTGTATAATAAATTTTAATAATGTTCATCGTAAAAAGCTACTTTAACAAATGTATCATGAATTAAATGCATTACAATATATGATTTTAATGTCGTTCAATCAAATAAATCACATGAATCTTACTAATATAACGTTACATATATGTTCACTACAATTAGAGGCTACTTTGCTCTAAGCTAGTTAGCTTTTAACAGGACAAGTTTAGTTTTAACTGTTAAGATGATGATTCAAGGCTTCGGTTAGTCTTATTTGTAAGGTAAAAAAATATATATATACTACTAAACTGTACTAAATTGTTTGAGCTTCAAAATGTATTTTTCAATTTGGCCAAACAGGATAAAGTGGTTTTAGTTAGCATTAAATCTATAGGAGCTGGAACGAAGTCACTGCGTTTTTTTACATTGTTGTTTTCCATTTACAAAAATAACAGTGGTGTAATATTAAAAGAAATTTGTTCTTATATATAGACTATTATTTCGGAACGCTAACAGGAAGTCTTGGGTTTAATAGCAACACTGGAAGTAGCTTGACAGTGAGCACTGAGCAGACGGAGGAGAAGCAGGTTGTCGCTGTGGCGAGGATTGAGTTTACAGTCTGAACTGCTGTATAATTTCCTTTTCGCTGGGTGATCTGGTTGTTGTTGATTACAAGTTGTTCGCATCGGAATGGCCGAACCGAGCGCCGCGTATCAGCAGGTAACGCCGTGTCACGTCACTAACGGCTAACGTTAGCTAACATGTTAAAGATTTACCGTTAACGTCAGCTGTGTACTGTAAACACTCTAAAGCTGATTAAAGAAGCTCTCACTCACCCGGGTGTGCAGCGTTAGTTTGTGTCACACTAACACTGCAGTTTACTATTGATAGAACTGAGTGTCATTGTTGCTCAGTTTGGTTAGCTTTGTTGTGATAGAGCTCATTATTTTTATCGGCTAATGCTGGCATGTTCACGACAGGGTCTTAGCATGGTTGCTAGTTAACTTAGCATAGACTAACGTTAACGCCGATGTTTCCTTTGTTCGTAGTTTATCATTTTTAAAGTTCGTGAATGTGAACTTTATTATCTGTTTGGGTATTGTCCTATTGTTTGTGGGTATGTTGAGTTAGGGCAGCTTGCCTTAACTGTGTGCTAGCTAGTTCTCATAGTTAACTAGTTAGCTTAACTAGTTGAAGAGTCAAGTCAAAAAACGTCTGTAGCTAACGTTAGCCATTACACCGTTTAACACTTTTCTACGACTATTAGTGTATATTACCTAATGCCAGTGTCCATTAATTAAAGTAGTAACACATCACTGTAAAATTGCATGTTATTATACTAACAGTTGACTTAACATATTGTATTATCTTACATTATATTATATATTATTATATTTGGCTTTAAAATCTTATTTTTTAAATTCTTATTTAAAGCAACTTTAATTTATGTAGCCCAGAATCGCCTAATTTGCCTTGAAGGGCTTTACAATCTGTACAACATGCAACACTTCGGTCCTCAGATTGAATAAGGACAAATTAAATTTACAGTATGGGCAATCAGAATGGCAGCATTATACATTTTAAATATGTGTAAAGAATATGACCAACTTCAAGTGCTGCTAACAGAAAAGGTCTTGGATACACAATATTCCTAGACTGGTTTTAATTAAAATGTGACATGATATTTTAATTCACTTGTGGGTTTCTTGCACATTTCTCAAAAATCTGTCAACTTTATTACAGATAAAATGGCTTGATGAGAGTACAAGTACATTTAAATAGTTACACTCAAGTAACGTACAAGTATTGGTAATTGTACTCAAGTACAGTACTTGTAAATCCCACAGCTGGTTTGGCCTCTGGAGCAGGTTACTTAAACCTGCTTACTGAGCCTAGTATTGCAGACTTAGTACTTTATAGTCAACACCACTTCACTGATCTATTTTGCAATCTTTATTTAACTCTAGACTGGCATTGTGAGGCAACATTATCTAAAATAATCTATTTAAAATGGAAAGCAGCCAGTGCTGCCACAAAGTCTTAAATAAACCAGGAAGTGATTTCTTTACCTCCCACAGCTGTCCAATGAAGAGGACCCAGAAGAGATGCCGCAGGTAGCGGCTGACGCTCCACCTCCATACAACAGCCTCGCAGTGGATAGTGCTGGTGAGATCATTATTTATCCAGATGTTTTTGTTATCTTGAAGTTATGTGCAGCGGTGGCACACTTGTGTTTGGCTGAATAAGGAATATCAGAGGAAAAATGGTGGCGGAGTGGTGGAGTGTGTACTGTTAAGACGACATTATATAACACATGTTGGATTACATTAGATTATACATGTATCTAAGAAAGTGACTACTAAGTGTAAATATATTAATACCCAGCTGTCTGCCCAATTAAAATAAAACTGTGTTTTAGTAAGATTTCTGTCTTTGTTTTTGTAACCTTGCTTT
>JAUBNQ010000006.1:17416541-17428669 GCA_032353495.1 Ctenopoma kingsleyae | reverse complement strand
CACTCAAACTTAAGCTTGTGCTCAAGCACTTCCTGTGTTGTCTGCAGGGCAGGAAGTATTTAGCACCCTGCCACAGAATCTATTTTTGTTTTTAGAGTTTTCTTTGTGTACTCCACATATCTGATTATGCTCTGTGTATTTCCCACATGCTCTTTGTTGTTGGTTTAACTACAGATAGCAAAAGTCATATCAGATGTCTTTCAGTTATATATTTTTTGGCACATAATGACCACAATAGGTGTCTTACAAGTACCAGCATTTTCTGTTGTTCATGCCTCCCACCCCCATGAACTACACCGACATTGAGGTTTATTTCCTGGCAAACTCTTTTTTTTTTTTTTAAATTCAAGTTCTAGAATTATTTGGCCTTTTATCTGTAAAATTTAGTGGAGAGTTATACACCTATAAACTGTAAGTGATACAGGTGGGGCGTGAATTCTGCATGTAGGAGGCTGTTTAATCCCTTTGTGGTGTTTTGCTTATCACCATCAGACCTTTTGCAACCATGGGAAGTACTGACAAAGATTTAATACAACAGTTAACATTAATTAATACTAACATTGCTTTATTAACATTAAAGTCTGGGAACTCTTTTTTTTCCAGTAACAGCATAGTTGTTTTTTAAGTTGCCAAAATGCAATGTACTCCCCTGTCTTTCTGCATTTAATGACTGTTTTGAAAAGGACACCAGTAATCTATCCTGCTACATGCAAACACGTGACAAGGAGCTCATGCACAGAAG
Organism: Ctenopoma kingsleyae; assembly: GCA_032353495.1. Taxonomy (NCBI): domain Eukaryota; kingdom Metazoa; phylum Chordata; class Actinopteri; order Anabantiformes; family Anabantidae; genus Ctenopoma; species Ctenopoma kingsleyae. The sequence goes on along the minus strand of JAUBNQ010000006.1, from coordinate 17,427,927 downwards.
TTATCTCTGTGTCTCTCTTCTCTGTTAGCGGCAGCAGAAATGTCAGAAAAACTGCTGTTTCTGTGTGAAAACTGAGAGGGAAACAAAATAAGTGTTTATGAAAAGTAATAGCTAATCTCTGACCGCATGTGGTCTTTGTGATGCATTGCACCTTTCTGCATGTGGGTCCATCCTGTTTGATTGCTGGTTGTGTGTTTTTCTACCACGCACTGCCTTGCGCTCAGCAGCAGCCTCAGCACAGGGAGCGCCTGGAGACTTTTGATGATGTAATTCGCAGTTCGCTGGAGGTAACTGGGAAAAGTGGGAAGAGAGTGAATGATGAGAGAAAGTGAAGTAGTGGTCATGGTTTGGTGTGTGAAAGCATAGATGTAACTACAGTGTTTATGTATCCAGTACCCCACCCTTCTTGTATGTGTGTATCTAGAGTGATAGCTAGTGCTTAGTTGTCCTACATAGACTCTGGCTGACTTCAGACCTTTGGGTAAAGTGATCATGTTATTAAATGGCCTTGCTGTGTTGTGATGTTTCTATTGGTCTTTTGGTTGTTTTCGTTGCATTTACGCTCTGTCTGCTGAGCTTACTCACATTCACTGTGATTTCAGTCACTTCATTGTGTTTGTACAATTTTAAATACATCATTGAGAATGGGTTAAAATCAAACACATATGTCAAATTGATTGATCTGTAGATCTTTATATCATTTAAAATAAATAAAGCCCTGGAAAGCTCTGCAACTGCCTGGCTGCTGTGGAACACATTGTTTAAGAGCCTAAATAGCTCACTTTTATCTTTTGTTTTGCTTATTCTACCGCAGGATGAAGACTTTGTGACCAGAGACGACTTTGAAGATGCCGATCAGCTGAGGATAGGAAATGACGGCATTTTCATGCTCACTTTCTTCAGTTAGTTACCCAGACTACTTGTGATCTACTTGTCTGTTATCATTTGCTTCTATCATAGAATAGATTCCAGTATCAACACCACCACCACCAACAACAGCTATGACCTAAATGTCCATATGAATGGTCACTACAGTAACCATAGCAAGTATTTACACAACATACAGCACATACCAGCACTGCCACATCTACTGGTAATTATCTCACATTAAACATAAAAACTGTTCCTTAATCTGAAATGACTGCCTGAGGGTAGGAGTTCAAACAGACAGTGTCCAGGCTTTCCTATCTCGTGGGCTTTTTGAAGGCAGCAGAAGCTGTAAAGATCATTCAGAGAGGGGACGGGGCACCCAGTGATCTTCTGTGCAGTGGTGATGACCCTCTGGAGCACTTTCTTTTCTGCTAAACCACACACAGATGCAGTATGTCAATATGCTCTCTGTGGAGCAACGATATAAAATCACAAGCAGTCTTTGAGTAAGGTAGTCCTTCCTGAGAATCCTCAGGAGGTAAAGTCTCTGCTGTGCCTTCTTTACCAGCGCTGTGGTACCAGTCTATGGGGGAGGATGGTGTTAAATGCATAGCTAGGTTTAGGTGGGTCATGGCCATGTGGCGAGTACTGACTATAGCATCCTCTCTTCCTATATTTGTGCAGAAATCGTATCTTTTCTTATTTGAGCTACTGACATGTTATTCAGTGTTGTTTCACAGTCTGTTTTCCTTCTTCCCATCTCTGTCCAGTGGCATTCCTCTTCAATTGGATAGGTTTCTTCCTGTCTTTCTGTCTGACCACATCAGCAGCTGGCCGCTACGGGGCCATCTCAGGCTTTGGCCTCTCCCTCATCAAATGGATCCTCATAGTCCGGGTATGAGGCCACACATAGAAAAACAGACATTACACAGCACACATACAAACACATAAAATGTGGTTTTATGTATGCACAAACAACTCAAGAACCCCAAACACCACTCTGGCATTTTAATGTTGTTTCTGTAGTGGTTGGTTTGTTGGAGCTGCTCTATTTCCTCAAAGAACTCTTCGCTCCTTAATTCAATCACTCTCGAAATGCAGGACTCTTTTTTTGTGAAACCAGTTCTGGCCATATTTATTCCAACCAGTCATTTCTGTTTTTCTGTTGGGTTTTTAGTTCTCCACATACTTCCCTGGTTACTTTGATGGACAGTACTGGTTGTGGTGGGTGTTCCTGGTGTTGGGTAAGTAGCCAACCTCTTCATTTAAATGAGTCAAATGGTTTTTATTTTGCTTGTTATATAGTTCTGCATTCTGGAGCACCATTGTGACAGCAGTGATGTAGATATACATAAGTTACATGTTAACCCTCGTTATCCCGAGCTGCTATTTGCAGCTTAAGATAGTTCTAGGATGAGACTCAGGGCGTTTTCACACCAACAGTTGGTGCGCGCACCAAACGGCCCATTCGGACCAAAAGCTCTTAGTTCGGTTTGTTTTCGTTGGTGTGACAGCATCAATCGCGCTCGGGTGCACACTAAATCAAGTGGACCTCTTTTTGGAGGTCTCGGGTCCAAACACTATGAATCGCATAATCTGAGGACGTTAAACCATGTGTAGACTTTAATTTATTTCAATAGAACACCTAAAACATGCTGCAGGATCAATCGTGGACAAATGTGAGAAGGTGCAGCGTCTCACAGACATCTGGTCGGATGAATGTGCAAGTGATTTAGTGTGATAAACAATGACCGGGAGGACGACCGACCCTAGTTAATATTCATCATGTAATTGTCTCCTAGGTCATAGAAATATACAGTGGTCCACGACACAGGATCTATTTCCTTATTTACTTTTGTTGCTCCCGCGGCAGACACACCTGACCAATGAGCGTAGAGAAAGTTCTCACGTGATTTGAAGTGACGCATTGTGGTTCGCTTGGATTTTTCCCTGTGTGAAAGGAAACGGAACCAAGAGGAAAATGATACCAATGTTACAAACTCACCAACTGATTCGGACCAAAGCAAACGTACTAAGGTGTGAAAGCGACCTCAGTCAGTCTGCTCCAGTCTGCTCCACCCAGCACGCCCTCTCTGCCATGCCCTACACAGGGGTATTAGTCATTATCAAACTACAATACATAAGAAAAGGGCCATAATTTAGCACATAGAGTTGTTGTAGAGAATCGGGAAGCGCTTCAGATTTTTTCCTTGATGACGTCTGTATGTTTCTCAACATAAATAACCTGCACATTCTTCAAAAATGTAAAGCTTCAAAAACCAATATTTTTATATTAAGTTTCAAGCAGCTCTGTGGTGCTGTACAGCATCTTTCAGATCATTGTTTATTTCATTCAGTCTTGCTGCTATTGTATCATTCTGATAAACCCACTGTCTGCTATCTGCACAGCTCCAAAAAGCTAAAAGGAAGGTAAATATTGCACTTAAATATGTTGGGTGGACAGAAATAGAAATGCTAAGGTTGCTCTGTAACTGCTTTATAAGGTGTGCACGCCTTTTTTAGGTGACCTAAAATAGAAAGTCGTGACTCTTTGTAAGCACTTTGATTTCAGTGTTTCTTACTGAAATCCACTGATTTTGAATTTCACTGATCTTTGCCTGAACACAGCATTAAACTGCAACTCTTTGACATCTTCAGATATTTTTTAAAATTTCTCCATAGTGTGTACATGCAATCTTCTCATGTAGTCTTGAGTTATGTTAAAGTTCAGTTGGTAATAACCACATGTAACGCTGACTGTCTGATAAGTGACTGAGCATGAAAAGGAACACATGGTTAGCATTGAGAACTTAACGTACTAGGAAATTAAAACAAGTTCAGAAACTTTTTAAAAACTTTTATCAGGGGTGATTAATCTAAAAACCCACATCAGAACAGTGCCAGGTACTGACATGGGCTCCTAGTGTCTGTGTTGCTTACTGTAGTACCACTATCAGTCTCATGTCAGTCCCATTTTTTTCTTCTTCAGGTGTCTTGCTCTTCCTCCGAGGATTCATCAACTATGCCAGAATCCGCAAGATGGCTGACACCTTCTCGACTCTGCCACACACCCGAGTTCTCTTCATTTACTAAACCCCAAAGATCTGTTTTTCCCTCTCTTACAGCGAGGCATACTGTCTGCCTTCGTTCAATCAAAACAAGAGAAAGGAACTTTTTTTCCCCCTCTGCTTGACACAATTTGGACATCACAGCGTCTGTCGTCTCATTTTAGTGTAAAATAGCGAATGCTGAGAAATCTGTAGAACCCCTCAGTTGTTAGTGGTGAACTGTCAAGTGCTATTTGCGATGATGAAGTGTGTGACGTATAAATTAATGCCTTATTTTACTGTTTGGTAGCAGCACCAGCATGTACTAGCCTCCTGTTTAGCCACCAGGTGGCAGTCTTGTTTGTGTTATTTTTTTCCACCAGTCTTTGTATGTGAAAGGGTGGTTCTCAGCCCAGGGTTCAGTGGGTCATTTTGGGGTTAAGGGTTAATTTAAACTGTGTGAAATAATATATTATAAATACCAACTTAAGATATTAAGTTAAGATGCTTTTAACCTTCCTGCTCCTCAAAGTCAAATAGTATTTAATTAAGTAATACAAGGCTGAAAAGGGAAAATCATTAGTGTTTTGTTGGGGCGAGGGGTGTAAAATTGTTGAAGCCCCCTTGTATAGACGAACTGGGGCTTAGTTTTAACCCAAAGCATTTTTCTTTGTGTATTTAAAATTAGCCTCTACATCCAGTGTGATCAGGAATTTTCCTTCTTTGTGAACCACACATGTATTTCAGCAGATGCAGGGATATCCAGGGTACCCAGGAGCACGCCTTCTAGCAAAGGCTGGTTGTCACCGACTTGCTCAAGGACACACAGTAGGCTGGAGTAAGATGGTATTATGTCACTGGAATGTGCAATCAGACGTTTTTGGTCAAATGATTCTAACATCCTGTCTTAGGTACTCAAACTTTATTCCATTTCCTCATTTCCAATGAGGACAGATTACTGTATTTCCACATATGATTTGAAAACCTGAGAAGAACAAAGAATATATTATTTCAGAGCAGAGAATTTTCATTTCTTTGATGTAACAAGTCCTTCTTTGTATCTTTACCTTCATTAAAGTGGAATGAATATTTTTTATTGCAAGTATCCAGCTTGTCACATGTTTCAAATTAAATTGGAAAATGTACATTTTGGTGCTGAGCTATTCATGAAGGTAATAGATTTCATTCAACATGCAAAAGCCATTTAAGTTTAGCTAGTTATTCAGTTTGGAGGATACAAAGAATTTCAGCCCAGGAACTAATTTCTGTTATAGATATTAACTTGAAGGAGGACACCATGTTTCTGTCATTGGTGGAATCTGTTGCCTTTTACAAATGTTTCCATCAGGTTTTTCCAGAGTGATTTTACTCTAATCTTTCAGTCATGAAATTTGAGAAAAAACACAAGCTTACTGTACCTCATTTATAACACAATCTACCATATTTGATGCTTTGTGGAGGGATTTGAAAGGTTAAGATCCAACAAAACCTAGTTGACCACGATGTTTAGCTATGACACGAGACATTTTAACCATGCTAAGTTTAACACACGAGGAGATGATTTATTGGTAACTGCCAATTATACATGACAGTAGTGTTTTTCCTTGCAGTTGGATCTGAAAGTAAATGTCACCCCACCTGGAAGACATGTCACACCAAATGAAACTGTTTTAGGTTTCACTGGAAAATCTTTCTGTCATGCAGTGTCACATCATCTCACAGGCCACTCCGGCTAATTGTGACTGGATGTTGGCCTCTAGTGGTGCTCAGTAAACATGACATTGGCTCCATTCAGAAGCTCTGGGCTGACATGTGAACTCTGAACAGTCTCAGCTTTAGAAAACTCACTGCTTGAAGTACAGTAAGTACATATATATTTTTTTCTTTCCTTATGTTTTACACAGCACAAATAACTCATGAAAGTGGAAGAGTGAAAATATATATCACAGGGCAAAGGTCATAGTATGCCAGACTGTCAACACCGGTCCACTGAGCCACCACGTCATCAGATGACCTTGGATAAACAAACTTCAATTTGCCAGGTGCAGACAGGTTTAACAGCAGACAGTGTTTTCAGCTGTAAATTGTGGCAAAACACACAAACAACAAAATTCCTTATCATCTACATCTTACACAAATTTAGCCCGAGTCCACTTTAATCCCCCTGTAACGTCATTCCTCCTGTGCTCCAGCGGGGTCACGCAGTGCAGGTGTTCTTGCTATCCAGATGTCATTCATAAAATAACTCCATTATGCCAAGAGCTGTCTGTGTCTTGTCAGCTGCCCTCGATTTACAGGGGTGGAAGTATTTCTTGGAGTAATTGATGGGAATTATGTGTGCTCGCCAAGTGCCTGCACTGCTTGCATGTTTTAGCTATCAAAAGATAAGAAGAGACTTTTTGATTTACAGAGAGCCTGGGAGTGAGTCATCTTTCCAAAGAGACGTGCTTTAATTTTCTGTCTTCTGTTATACCGTGCTAAAACAATTTGAATTCAAAAGATGATAAAGTCGTATGATATATTTAGGGCAAAGGTTTGGGCTTTCCGAACTGCTCTTCTCTAGAGACACAGCTCGAGTTTGCTGATTTGCAATTGGTTGTTAACATTAATATTAGCTTTGTAATATTCAAATGTGACAGTGAGCGATCATGCACAATACCAGGACTAATCTTTACACCCATGTGTTTCCTACTATAAGAAACCAATATGTCTTCTCTGAAAACAAAAGTATATTGTTCTGGGTACTGCTAGTCTGCCTAGGTGCAATTGAGTTGTATGGATTAAACAAAGATGATATAATGTTTTAACTTGTGAGCTCTACAGGTGCTGGAAGACTCATTTTATCATCTTTGGCCAGAGTCGGGCTAACTTACCCCCTCAACGCCCCTCCATTTCCAGTTTTTATGCTAAGCTAAAGCTAGATATAAGGTTGGTATCAATATTTTTGTTTATGTGTCAACAAGAAATCAAATAAGTGTATTTGCTTGAGGTGGTTGTGGCTTTGGAAAATCTGCACATAAGTGAGTCAGTACAGAACTGTGCTGTATGTGTGTTTCTCTTAATACATTCACCTCCCACTTTGGCAAGACACTTTATCTCCAGTTACCCCAAAAGTTGCTCAACAGCACAGTATTGCCCATGCTGATCAGTTGCCAGATGTGAAAGTACTGCTATTCTAAGAAGGTATAAAGAGCACAAATAATAATAAAAAAAAGGCACCAATTAGCATTTTAAAATCAGTGAACAATAAGATAATTTGTGTAACTTTTAGCATTATGTGACCCCGGGTTAGATGTCTCCATATGCTAAGGTTGCTTTAACACACAAATCAGATGCACTGACTTATTGATTGTCATTGATTCACAGTGTGCACACACACACAACAGAAACAGTACACAACAATATGCAGCATTAGCTTAGTGCTAATCAGAGTTACACTGCTGTTTGATTCAAATGGAGCTGAAACCTTCAGAGTTTTCTCAGAGTGGCAGATGGCAAAATCATTTCTAATATGTCTATCCTCCTCCGTAAGATAGATTTTTCACATGTGGAGTAGGCCACACATTATTTAAAATCGGAATATACTATCAGAGATTTCCCATCACCTTCCACAAACTGCATTCAGTCTGAGCCTCCTGCTGTCAGTGAGTTTCAGATGGGAGGTTCCCCAGGATGTGGGGAGGATGTGGGTTGCATCCAAATGATATGTCCTTCTTCTTCTGTGTGTGGATGTGTGGCTGGGGCAGGGGGAGGGGTGTTATCATTGATGTGTGAGTCATCCTGACCCTCCCCTCCCCTCCTCTTCCTGCACTTCATGAGGTGTGTGTGTGTGTGTGCATCTAAGGGCATGTGTGTATTTACGCTGTGTGGAGGTGAAGCCGACGTCCTTCTAATGTGCGTGTACATGCATGTTGTGTTTTTTACATGTCTGTGTGTCATGACGTATGGCGTGAGCGTCCCCGTGTGTTGTATGTGTATGTGTGAGGTTGGTAAAGCAGTGGTGAGTCATCCGCATGCCAGCATTGACTGTTACCATGGGTCACACACAGCAAGCACCCCCACCTCCCCATGTGCTTTTTTTTTTTTTTTTTACCCACCTCTCTTCCTTATCCTCTTCCTCATCCTCCTACATCGCCTCCTCTTCTTTTTCCTCTCTGACTCACAGATGACTCCTCCACCACCACCAATGACATCACTACCCCACTCCCTAGCACTTTGTTGTGGTGAATCATACTGTACGTTGAGATTTTCTCTGCTCCTGTCTTCAACCAGCCAGCAGGGCAAACCTGAAAGTCAGCCGTAAAATGAGACGCTCAGGTGTTTGTCTCTGACGGCTGTGACTCTTTAGTATGTACGTTACCTTAGTGATGTAATCCAATCTCACCTATATACAGTGATGTAACCAGAGAGATTACTCTTCTGATTACGCTTAGAGAATGATTCTGTATTTCAGCCTTAGATGCAAAGACCTCGAGAGACACGTTACCAAAATAAATCATCGATTTGTCAGCAGAACTGCCAATTTTTTGAAGAATTTAGCATCTTCTTGCTCACTCAGAATCACACAAGCTTATGTTATAGATGTAAATGGAATATCCTTGTGGAGGAAGTACGCTTTATGATACAGCTAATCTCTTAGCTGAGTTACTTGACGCATTATGTGAAAAAAGGCCCCTGGGCACAGACATGTAAAAGGCCCAGGGAGTCCATGTGTCGGTTATTTGTTTTCTGTTTGTTTTTAGTAGTGTTGTGTCTGGTTTTGGTTCTTTTGTTTCTGTTTTTGCTAGTTTGGTTTCTATGTTTGGTCCGTTTGCATCATTTCTCTTCTCTTCTTTGGCAAATGTTTTATTTAAGCTCTGTAACTTTCAAATAAGATATGTGAACAGTCACTTTGTACTGAGGATCTGGCCCAGGGCCCCCATGACCTCTCAGCTCCCTTGGCCTGTGCCTCACAGGCCCATTCAGTAATAAATGCATGACTGGATGTCTATAAAATCAGAAACATCTCAGTTAGCATTTGGGTGAGTGGTTCAATTCCCATTCCTGCCAGGCTACATGTTGAGGTGCCCTTGAATAAGACACAGAAACCCTGTAGCAGTGCCGACATGTACTGTCTGGCTTCTGTCCAAACAACGATTACCTCAAGGGGATCAACAAAGTATATCATTTTTAAACTAATTTGTCAGTGAACTGCAGAAAGAAAAGAACACGCAATAGTCCCTAAAACAAGAGATAAGAATGTATTATTTATGTTGGATTCCTTTCTTGGATATGGTTACAGTGGCTAAACACTTATTCATGTTACAAGAATTTTGTATTCAGCATGCATATTAGCATATTATGATATAATTTTTCTTAACCCCACTGAGTTTCATAGGTGTTGTGGCTTTGTCTCTTGACACTGCCAGGAATAATGCAACAGGAAATGTAACAATATCCTTCAGTTGCATTCAGGGACAGGCAGTCTGCAGTGAAGAATAAAATGTACACTGCATCAAAAGGCGAGTACAATGGAATCTGCAGTCTGTGGCCTTCACTGTCGCTATCAACTGTAAATGCATAAAATCCAAATTCTGCAACTTTCAAATAAATGGTTTAACTTGTCGCCATCGGCGATAATGTCATGTTATCACATCTCATCCTTGATTTTTCTTGCCGGGTGGCATTATTCACTCTGCAATATGAAAAATGACTCTTGCTTCTCACTTTACTGCTGACCTCACAGACTGCTGACGGCTTAAATCCCACGGACATTCCTGAATATCAAAAAACACAAATCTGTCATGTTGTCTGTGTTATTACCTGGAAGTGTGTCTGTGAATGTCAGTGGTTAATAACAGACGCAGAGAGACTTGAAATTTCTTCCTATATGTCAGAGACATGAGAGTGAAGTCACCTGGCTTTTTATCAGGTCTGCCTGTTGTCTGAAACGGCACGTGGATAATTTACAGATGATTGGATGTGATGAGAATCTTCCTGCTGCTTTTAATGCACCGTCGCATGTTGTTGCATTGTTTGGAATTGTGTGACACTGTCATGTACCTGTTATATTCTGTTCAGTGTATCTAGGTTTCTCTTCAAATGTAATGTAATGCAAGGAGTTAAACAGTTGGAAGTGTTCACTCTCCAGTCGAGTGCCTCAGTATAAAACTATTGCAGAAGAAGAGGGTGTAACGAGATGACATAATTAAAAGCACGTCAGTAAAATCAGGTTACAGTCTCTTCTTCCCTCCACGCAGATTGTTTTCCTCTGCCACTGGATGTGCAAGTGACATCGTTCGTGTATATCTGAATTCATTCACTTTGTTTCCATTGCTCTTTGTTGCATTTTGCTTTTAGCATTAAATGTGTCCAACTCATGTTCATTCATGTTGTGAACTCACCTGCTGTCTCTCTCAGCTCACAGCTTTTTGTGAATGGGGAGCTGTGCGATGACGAGAGGGTGGATAAATAGGAGGGAGCAACGAATGGATGAATGGGAGCGATGGAGGCTACGTCACATTACGTTTCCGCAGTGCATCAAGGGAACTGGTCTGTCTGTGACTCATACTGTCAGGATTGGGAGGGGGTGATGGAGAGAGGAGACAGGGAAGGGCAGAGGGAGGAGGAGGAGGAGACAAAGAGGAAGAGGATGAGGAAGAAATGAGAGAGAAAGGAGGGGTTTAGTCTTTTTTTTTTGTCCTCAGCTGACTGGCTGAATGCATGAATGAACAGGCCTCTCTCTCCTTTTATTGCGGTGGGGGAGGGGATGACACAGGAAGCCATGAGGCAGACGCAGAGCAAGAGAAGAGGAAAGAATAAGTGATAAAGAAGAAAGAGAGGGAGGAGGAGAGTGAGTTCCCATGGCATCTGAACACATTGACTGCTGATCTCATCCTTTACGTGTGAAGCTCTTGCTATTGTCCAGGTGTGTGTGTGTGTGTGTGTGAGCAGGCACGTGTGCCTGCGTGCGTAATGTATAAATTGAACTTTGTTACTTTCAATGAGAAAGCCACGTGCACAGTCTGCCGCTGTCTAACTCAGAAACTTCCTCTGTCATCTTACTTTTAAAGAAACTATGAAATGATAATAATAATAATAAGTATCAGTTATTATAAAGTATCAGTTAGTTATTATTAGTTAAATGTAGGTGGAAAAGTACAGTGGACAGTGACACTGAGCTTAGGTGCAGTGTAAACTTTGGATAAACTTACGTGAATCGGTACCAACTAGTTGGACTCGTCTCCATGCACAGCACTGGTTCTGGAAGCAAACTGCTGGATAGCAGCTGGACATTTCCAGATATGGCCCGGGGTAAGAGGTGCTGACCACTAAAGGGGAAACTCACCCTGGCCGAGTGCTGCTGTGTTGAAGTTCCACCTGGAGAACGGTGTGATTGTGTTGACTTTTGTCTGTGCTTCTATACCAAAAAGCACTTGAGGCTGAGGCCTTCTTGGAGAGGGTGATGTCCTTAAAAGTACCCCTCCTCG
>JAUBNQ010000006.1:17404346-17416441 GCA_032353495.1 Ctenopoma kingsleyae | reverse complement strand
ACCTCACACTTCCAGGAAAATGTTTTACACATCCTTGGGAAGGCTCTCTGGATGGGCCATTTTCAAATGTTCTGACTTATGTGCCTGTCATGGTGACAATCTCAGAACCTACTGGTGAGGACGGGGAAGGAGACCATAAGACCAGAGTGTGGGATCAGTTTGGAGAGGCTGTGGAGAAGGACTGTTGGCAGGTCAACACACCCTCTATAGATAAAACAGAGTTTGAAGAGTCAGGAGCTTCAGCCATATTTACAATATGACAGAGCATGGCACTAGACATGGACGAGATTCATGCTGAGATTTGCTAAAATGTTCACCTAAAAAATAATAATTGATATTTTATTGATCCCCTTGAGGAAGTTCTTTTTGGACAGCTGCCCCCTGTGAGGTGCCAAGGGTCAGGGGATCAGTGTCTTTTCCAAGGACACCTCGACATGGGGCCTGGCGGGATCGGGAACCAAACCACTCACCCTTGGGTTTGCAGATGACTGCTCTACCGACTGAGCTATCATGCCGCCCCTAAAATATTCGTATATATGTGTGTGATTAGCAAAAATGGTGGATGTCAGTTTAATGCATGGTTTGGTCAGTTTAACTAGTTAGAACTAATGCTACAGTAACACAACACAGAAGTTGTTTGGAATTGTCTCACAATTTGAAATTCAGTTTCTATGGCTACCTGCAATTTAAGTTGTCCCCAGCAGGGCTCGAACTGGGGACATACATATTGTGGTTTCATGGCGAGCACACAAACAACAACAGACTACCAGTGTGCTCCAGGACAGTGTTTTAAACAGTTTACTGAAACTATGCTTGAGGCGTATATATACACATAATCTCCACTGGACCTTTGCATTAAGAGAAATAAATACTGTGTAGGATGCTTGTTAGCTGTGAATCGTTTGAAAGATTTATTTATGGAGAGTTACAGAAAATAGATATACTGTATGTAACATTGGTAATTTACTTTATCTTAGCATCTATTCACTTCAGTACTTCATTATTCACACGGTATGCACAGTGCTATAATAGAGTATGCATACCTATGTACAGTATATGTATTTTGTCCATACTTTTTTACTTTGCTATAATGACCATCTGTGTATACATGCACCTGCGCCTGTGCCTGTGCCTGTGTGTGTGTGCGCTCATTGCTAGTCATCAGACCCTGGTTGTCTCTGCCTCCACCTTGTATGAGTCAGAGCTGCAGTACAGTGTGGGAGGGGCTGGGATTGGATATCCTGCTGGTGGCTCGTCCACACACACACGCACACACACACACACAGACGTATGCAGAAACACACACACTTTTGTATTATTATACTTGTGAGCACCCTCAGTGATGGAATACATTCACAACTTTACAACCTTTGAAAGTACAGGGCAAGATATGAACTGTGAGCGTACAGAACTCAGACTTCACACATTAAACGCACTAAACATGTCCATAGATACATGCCTGTACTCTCCTCATATGCAGAAAAGATATACAAAGCAACAGTGACACAGATGTCTCCACTTAACACATATAAGCATACATAGATACACAACGCGTAGACGCACACACAAACACAGCATGCTGTCACATCCGGCTCTGCGCTCCACAGCGTAGTCTATAATTAGCTGCCTGCAAAACTGACTGCCTAGCGATGAGGTGAGCTAACCAGAGAGAAGAAGAGGAGATGAGCTAACCACATGGAGGTAGATGCTGCTCCACTGAGAGAGGAGGATAGAAGGGAGAGAGGGAGGGAGAAATTACCATATTGAGGTGAATCTTCATAAGGAGAAAATCAGATATGATGGAGGAGAGATGGATCACATTCACAGGAATTTTCCAAAGTATGTTACAGTAGTATGAGTGCACAAACTCCCCCGGTGGCCCCAGCAGGGATTAAACACCAAGCAGTGACACACACTCGTCCTCAACCCATTCAGTTATACAAGACAGCCAAATAAGGAATTGAAGGTGTGTGTGTGCGTGCGCATGTGCCTTCCTCTGCACATACTCAGAGGCTGGAGGATTTTTATGAATGGAGCTCAGGCAGTCAAGTATGTCAGCGTGCTATAATGAGAGCTACGAAGGTTGAAGTAGCACGATTTCATCTGTATAACAAAAGTAGGCTCGAGACTCATCTGTGAATGAATGAGTCAGGATCGACGTAACCTGGTTATGTCGTTGGGGAGATGGGAGAAGAGTGTGGAGGGAGGGGTCTGTGTATGACTCATAATCTCTCCTCTTTCATTGTCACTCCACTGCAGCAGCATTGGAGGACTTCTGGCCTGCTGTGCACCCCCCCACCCCCACCCCCACCCCCTTGATCTCCATCTCCCTGTCTGCTTCACTGCTTCTTCAGCACTGCATTGTCACCGCATATCTGTCCCGTTTCTGTTATGGTGCAGGTGATGAGGGAGCTATTGAAACATTTAAACCTTCTGACCCTCACGGGTCAATCAGTACAAACTCATGCTATGCAGCAAAACAATGTCAAATCCCACAGAGCTTTAGTTTTGAATTCCAGTGGAGGACCAAAAGCTTCCAAATATACCAAATATGTCTTAATTTTTGGTGAAATTAGTATAGAGGAATGTAAAATACTTCAAGAATATTTCCCTTTTATAGAATAGTGCGACCACAAAAGTGACTATAAATGTGTAAATCTATCTAATCTAAACTATAAATCTGTAATTATGAAGTATGAAATGACGATGTGAAAAAGGTCGCTCGTGGTGGTGAACTCAAATGTGCAGCCCCCCTGAGCTTTGGAAATGTTTTGATGTCATTGTCCAGCTGTTAAACCTGTAACTTTTTATTTCGTGGTTCCATGGATGTGTATTGGTGCAACACAGTGGTGCTGTGTCTAAGGCTGCTGCCACGTAGCTAGAAGGCCCCTGGTTCAAATCCAGGTTGGTCAGTAGGGGCTTGTCTGTGTGAGGTTTGCATGTCATCCCCATGCATGTGTGGATTTCCTTCCACAGTCCAAAGACATGCCTAATTAAGTAACTCTAAATTGCCCATAGGTGTGAATGGTTGTATGTCTCTATGTCTTGAGAAAGACTGACAATCTGCTCAGGGTCTGCCTCATTTTTCACCCAATGACCATTACCTCAGGTCCCTTAACAGCAGTTTACATGATGGATGGATGGATGGATGGTTTTCTACTGGACTACCATCTTGCCTACATGTGTAGTTTTTTGGTTTTTGAACGCCTGCCTGTGCTCTTGGACTTTGCCTCTTCGTCTGCACACCTGATGTTTCATTTTGGATTCTAACCTCAGCCTATTGCCTGTCTTCACCTCCTGTTTAACCAACCTGGTTTCATTCACCTAGGCCAGGGGTAGGCAAACCTGGTCCTAGAGAGCCGCAGCCCTGCTTGATTTCCAACCATCACCGACCTGACCCTGACCTAGGCTTTCAGTAATCCTGATTGGTCCTTGTATTAAAGTCACCTGATCTACTACATCTGCCATCTATATACTGTACTGTGCAACATTACTGAACCTTTTTAGTTGTGTTCAATTACTGGCAACATTCAACTGTGGTTTGATATAATACAGGAAAAGTTAATAGGGACTGAAGATATAATGCATTTATTTATATTTAACAGAAATTATGAGCTTTCCGTAATTTTAACCAATGTGCTTGTCTTGCCTAAACCTATCAAATTTGGGTGTTGATTAGACGTCGATTTATGGTTTATATGATTTATGGCCTATCATCAACACTGTTTCACCCAAATATTGTCATTTTGGGCCAGAAAACTGTGATCTAACCACAGGCGGGAGTCAGGATTCGATCTCTGGCTTTTTTCGTGTCACAGTTCATAATTGTAGCACTTCATTAAAGCATCGTCACTGCGGGAAAACAATTTAGGAATATGTGGACAGAATAGCTTGGACACACAATTGCTGCCAATGTACCAACTGTTTGTTAGCAGGAAGCTAGCTGGCAACGGATGCACCAACTGTGTTTATGGAAGTGTGCCTGTGTGTTTGTCTTTATCTCAGCCTCTGGCTGAACTCAGAACACACCAGAAAATCCTTTCTGTTATTTCCCTCCAGTCTCGCTCCTTTTCCCCTCCTGTCTCCGTATGTTTATGAAGTCGATTTTTCATTCAAGTTAACATTTTTAACCTGACTGGTGGTATCAGTATGCCTCGCCCTGGGTGATTCTGTGTCTACTCATTTGATTTACTTTAAGTGCAATTACACTGCCTTTAAAATTCACTTAAAATTCTGTCTGAACCTACAATAACTGGTCTAACTTTCTAATCTTTCAGTACCATGTAACTCCAGTAATTCATCAGTTACTCTCCTACTGTATTAATTCAATGTACAACATCTTTGCTCTTATTTATGGTGTTTGTAATCACTATTAACTGAATCAGTGTGGGTTTTTCTCTGGCTACTCCGGCTTCCCCCCATCTGTATGTCAGCCCTGTGATGGACAGGTGACCAGTCCAGGGTGTACCCTGCCCAATGACAACTGGGATAGGCTCCAGCACTCTGGCGACCCATAAGAGGAAAAGCAGTTAGGATAATTGATGGACGAATGGATCATTGAATTTGCTACTCAATACTGTACAAAAACTATGCAAATTTGCAGTTATTTATTGTTGCTAGCCATGAGGAAATCATTTTCTTCTGATTTTTCTGCTCTCTTAAATAACAATAATGTAGAGTCAGAAATTGTTCTTTTACATTTCATCTAAGAAAGCAGCGTGAAAATGAGGAACAGCCCAACGCAGCATGGAGCTTAGAGCACGGCATGACATCAGGAAAGACTTTAAGGCAGGAGGCAGGACTGTTTTTTCCCTCCAGCTACAATATTGGTCTGATTAGTCTGTTTGCACAACAGTAATGTATATAATATAGTTACCAAACATAAAGTAGTGGAAAACAATGATGAAGACCGTTGCAAGCGAGAACACTTCACTAAAAAACGTAGAGACATGACAGCTGCGAGGGTGGCATAAAAAATCTTCCCCTCAAAAGGTAGGACGATGAGCAAATGAAAAGCAGGAGTATGATTAGATACAGTGATGTCACCACAGTGACTAACGATGATGGCTTTGCAATGTAGAGGAAACGTTTGTGAGTTAGAAATAAGCAAGAAGTGCCTGGTCCATTTCATAGTGCTAAAGCCGCAAAGTCTACTTGCTATGTAGAGATCTGCTGAAGTTAGAGGACATACATTTTACATGATGGAAATACCTCCTGGAAACTCAACGGTGGTGGTGGTGGTGGGGACTTAACTTGCTCATTCGTGTGCGTTCATTATTATTCTATGCCTTCCTCGGCTTGACTAATGGGTGCACTGGGCCCTGTGCTTTCACGCTGGGCTGGAGAAGGCATGGAAATAAGATACAGGGTGTGTGTCAGTCAGTGGCCATTACAAATTGACAAACAGCTGGTAACCTACACACTGTATGCAGTTAAAACCACAGATCTGTAATTAGGAGATCATAGAGAGGCGTCTAAGTAACTTCGGATTCCCATGTTGATGATTATTCCTTATTCTATTCTCAGTTGAAAAAATGCCTTAGTGTAAGTTTATCTGACCTCTTTTCTGTGTGCTCTTTAACTTGAGTGCAGTATATGGAAAACTGTCTTAAAAGGGTTATATGGCAGAATAGTAAGCCTCAATGTCCCAGAAGAGTGCCGTACTGTATGTGCTCATTTGGTCTGTTATGCCAAATATTCCAATCATGGCTCATATGTAATCATGTCAGGAAGCTTCTCATACTGATGTGATTTGTGAATAACAGTTGGTTATATGGAGGGGACACACATTTAGTCATTTGGCAGATGCTTTTATTTAAAGTAACCTACAAGTGAGATAGAAATCAAGAAAACTAAGGAACAGAGTACTAATCATAAAGAAACTGATCCATCTACTAGTAAACTTTACATAATACATTCTCTTAAATGATGGTGGTTGGTTAATAAAACTCCCACAAGAATTTCTGTTATGATTTCTTTTTAATTTAGCTACACATTGCTGTTTTCACTCACCGAAACACAAACATGTGGTTAATGCTATGTATTGCAAAACACATGATACTAATTTTATAGTTTTCATGCCCACTTGTATTACATGTGTTCCTGGATATTCTAGATATTTCTGCTTTCAATAATAATGTATCACTTTTCAGGGAAATTAAGTGAAACACACAAAAAATGTCTTGAGGGTTTAAAAAAAAAAAATTGAATTTCACGTTTTAAATAAACATTACCGTGTTGAATAAGTTCAATCGACTCACATTAGCAAAAACGGTGTCCCTGGGCAGTAATATAAAACAGTGAAAAATGAAACACAGCTGGCAAAATTGGATGCATGATGAAATTACATGCCATGCTTGTCCTTTGTAAGTCAAGTCCTTTATAATGATTGATTGCAAAGTGCAGCTTACATAAGGCCTCCTGGGCATTATGTGCACATGTCTTTGTAGTTGTCTTATGTGTCATTGGCACAACAATTTAGTGCCTAACTTCCATAAAGGGAGTAACAAAGATATGCTACCACACTTAGCATGATTACGCTGTATACACAGTAGGAGTGTAGCTGTAGATTAAATATTTTACCTAAGCTACACTGTGATTTTAGTTCCTCTAAAAAAAAAAAAAACCCAACTAACTTTCAAACATGAGAAAAGAACCACTGAGTTCATATTTCCTAAACTTTCCTGAATAAGAGCTACTTTTATAAGCAGACAGGTCAGCTGCTGACAGATGATGTGAGGTGCCACAGAAACAGCGAGTCATTGTGAAGCACCGGCCAGGGGAAGGGAGGAAGAGGAGAGGTAATGAAGGTGTAATTTGCTAACCATCTGTGAGGTGCCTGGCTGCCCCGGGGGTTTCCTCTTCTCCGGAACTCCCCCTCCGCTGGGACACAGGTGCTGGGGAGAACGGGAGGAGGTGAGGGTGACTCTTATAGAGGGAAATGAGAGGTAAAGTAGGAAATGTATAGGGGGATAAGAAAAACACGCAGAGAGGGAAGACAGATGAAGATGGCAAGAAGAAGATTTGGTTGATGGGGAAATGACAGCAAGTTGTTCAAAACATTAGCTTGTCTTCTGCCAGTAGGCGGTATGCCACAGAGGTAAATAAATAACCAGTACTTTTAGAATGTGACAAAACGAGGGGTAACAATTCTCCAAATCCACAGTTTGGGTCAGACCTAGATTTTTCTTTTCTGGTATTTTGAAAAATGGATGATCAATATGTTCTGTACAGTTGCCTGAACGCCTCACAACATGGACAACGTACACTATTTACTGGATATTGTATTGAATTTGCAGGTGTCAGGGAACTGCAATTAATGTGCAGGAGACTCCACCATGACAGAAGAGGGATGTCTGCAATAGCGTGGTGGCGGCGAGTTGGTTAAGGTTGCGGTGGTGGTGTTGTGGTGTTATGATCTGGCTCGCTAGGGGAAAGGAAAGCTAGATAGAAATGCAAATAAGTACTGAAAATATAACAGAGGAAGGTTATAGAAATAAATAGGATCAAAACAGAACTCCTAACTCAGAGGCTGGTAGAGGGTTTTGCCACTTGCATTGCATTTAGCATGTCGTTTCAGTGAGATGGGAGCCTTTTACCTGTCTGTGGCCAGACGCCCTTTTTCTCGTAATCTGTCCACGGCCATCTCTCAGTCATAGTTACAATAAAATAAGACTATACAATAAAATTTAACTGTGGGTTGCACAAACAACCTTGGAACTGAGGGAGAGATGGGAAGTAGGCATTAACAAACCAACAATACAGAGATAATAGGCAGAAAGATGCTTTAGGCAGCCTTTGGTGCTTCAACTGTTTAAGCTTTTATGTTAGTATCTGCTGAATAATCTAAATTATAGTGAAGACATGGATGACAGAAATCTAGAAAAAGACCCCATTCTTTCTAAATATTCATCATCATTTACAGGCAAATTGTTTCATTTTGGGAAAGTGGCAGGAAATTGTCTGTTTCTGCTCCACTTCGTCCACATGTACAGTGCAGTTCAACTCTTGCTCTTATTTAATGTTTTTACTACGCCACAGCCAAATCAAAGCCTCATTCTCCATAATTCACCTCCTACTTTCTAACCTTAAAGGAGCAGTGTGTGAAATTTAGAGAGGTCTGTTAGCAGACTTGTATTTGGTGATACTGATGTTACAATATTATGAGGTATCTTACATAGACTTACATACTAAATAGGTTACCTAAATCCAGTTTCTAAATACACTCACCAGCTGCTTTATTAGGTACATCTGTTCAACTGCTTGTACATGCAAAATATCTAATCAATCACATGGCAGCAACGTGATGCATTTCGTCACTACATATTTGAGTTCATTCATCTCTCCTACTGTTTTTATGTCTCTTTACATTAATGAAGTGTCATATAACAGTGTCATATTTTCATTTGGACATGGGTATGAATTTGAGAAATGAGTGTGTCCAGTGAAAATCCAGTGCACCTCAAGACGTGTGATTTTAGACCTGGTGTCGTTTTGTTTTTGTTGTTTTGACAAAAATCTCGCCTAACTTCAACACATAAAATCAAAACTATAGGCAAGGCTGGACTCCACTATATCTGAATAAAAAAACAACACACATTTCTAGTAAAAACAAGTCCCAGAAAATCTCCTTTCTTTCAAATGCCATTGTATCTCCTCTCATCCATCCTGCCCTGTAACCCCCATCTCCCTCTGTCAACTCCTCACTCACCCTTGAACATGCAGACTGGTGGATGTGGTGTGGTAACTGGGCTCTTTCCTGCTTTGAAGTGCTCCAGTCAGCCGTGTTGCCTCTGACTGTCTCTCTCTGAGGGGCATATAATGGCTTTAAGACTCCCTGGCTTCCTCCATAATGACTGCTTCCTCTGCTCTTGTCCTGTCCTGGCTGGCTGGCTTAGTGTGTGGGTGGCTGGCTGGCCACCTGACAGCCTGACCAATGCTCAGCTAACATCTGCAGTATTACTACTAAACTGCATCGCTTCCCAGAATCTGCCACTTGTACATGAAGGTCTGTCACAGTTTGTGTTCAATTTTGTGTCACTGTCTAATCAGGTTTTAGCAAATGGCTGCTTCCTTGTGCGCTCCCACTAACTCACCAGATAACTCACAGACCGACCCGAGTTGACTTGCTGATTAACTGATGGGATGAATGGTTGCTTTACTGACTGACTCTTTGACTGACTGGCTGATTAAAAGCTGGCTCCTTAAGTAGCTGACTTATTGGCTGTGGAATGCAGCAGGTGGTTGAAAATCTGAATGGGTTTTGCAGTTGTGTGTGTGTGTGTGTGCAGAAGTATGTTTGTGTGTATGTGTGTGTGTCTGAGGTCATGTTTTTTTCCCATGGTTGAAGCCATTGAGCTTGTCTGCAGACCCTCAGATTTCTCTTCTAATCTGGCGTGTTTTACATTCCCAATTTCCTGCACTGCTGCATGACTCCTCTGTGTTGTGTTCAGCTGGAGACTGCAGACAGGAAAGTGCAACAACTGCCTCTGTCTCTAACTCTCAGTACATTGCTGCAGCTCTTGTTCCTTCTTGCTGATGAATCTATATTTCTGTTTGTCATTTTGTCATCCTGTTTTTCTATTTATCTATCTATTTGACTGCATATATTGAATATCGCCCACTAATGATATATTGGATGTAATTAATTCAATGTATTCAGTACTTCTTTGTTTGTTAAGCAGTATCTTTTGATGGTTGCCAGTGACAAATGTTTCACTGTATACTTGGTAATGACATAGTCATGAGATAATGACAGTGAATGAAAACATACTGTATTTTTGCTCATTTGTGAAAAAAATTTGGTTGCTAATTCAGGCCCTTTTCTGTGATTCTCGATATTGTGGTCAGGTACAGTATATCCTGTTTGTATTCCTGTTTGGAGTCCACCTGTGGCAAATTTAATTGAATGAGCATAGTTTAGAGAGGCACGTTAGAACAAACAAAGTCCATGGAACCCTCTGTAGACCCATGCGATAAAAAAGAGAAGCAAAGGTATAAAACCATTTGTAAAGCACTGAATGTTCCCAGGATCCCAGCCATCTCAATAATTGTGAAACCAAAGAAGTCTGGAACCATCAGGATTTTTCCTGGAGTTTGTCGTCTGGCCAGACAAGAAGGGCTTTGACAGGGACAGCGGGGGACACTCCAGACTGGCGGACGGACTTAGCACAAGTGCTTTTCCTGAGATTCATTGTTTTAGAGAAGACTAAACTCCCATCTCCCAAATTCTGAACCAGCATTGTGCAGAATCTACATCTGTCACTGTGCTAAAACCATAGGTCTGCTTTCATTCTTCTACAGATTCAAGGGCATCCTCCTCTGATTCTGATTAGAATATAATATATAACATCAATTCCCACTCAGTGTGGGCCTGAAAGTTCATTTACATAATGCTGTTCAAAAACTGTTCAATTTAGCAGTTTTGTTGCCAATTCAGAGTTTCATTTGATTTGAAAGTACATTCACACCTGTATTAACACCACATTAATTAACAGCTATTTTCCACTGTGGTTGGCAAGCAGCGCAGCAGCCAAAGCTAATTGCCGCCACTCTACCCTATTGTCCTATTTCCACGTGTGCAGCCGTGCATCTCAGAAATGGCACTCTGCTCTGCATTGCTAAAGATACGCAACTACTTTATTTTTGATGGAATATTCTTCTGTTATGCTTGCAAACAGGTAACGTTTTCCTTGTTTTGTTCACCCTCTGTGGACTTTCAAGTGGGAGATACACTGGCTTTCCTCCTGCTAACATGCAGTGTATGTGAAATATAACCTAATACGAAATAATTAAGGATGAATTCATTCATTTTTAACTGTAGACTTAGCAGACTACAGCACAACAAAGTAGGAAGTAACAACAGTAAACACAAAGCAGGTAAAAACACTTTCTTTAACTACACAGAAAACAACAACAGCAAAAAAAACAAGACAAATAAAGCTAAATTCAGAACCAAAACGCTCCCGGTTAGGTATGAATCCGACAGATTCAGAGGACAGAATAAAACAGTGTTGAAGCTGGAACGCGTTGGAGCCTGTCTCGTTGGAAAAGCACCATAAGCTGGTAATCCTGTAATTAATGCTGTGCAAGTTTGAGTTGTGCTCAATGAAACAAGAGCATTTTTATATTTCCAGAGAAAAAACACAGTGATAGCGGGCTGTTTGAATCTAACTAAAATCTATTTCAATTATTCTTCTAGTGTGAGCATATACAGTACAACAATAGTTTTACACCAGTTTAAAATTGGCTGGATCTACAGAGCTGCTACCAACCATCTGTAGGCATTTAACTTGAACCTTGATTTAGATTTACTAAACAACAATTAGCCACAACATTAAAACAACCAGATTGTATTAATGTTGTGGCTGATTGGTGTATAATTGGAAACTGAACCTGTGTCTTTTCAGTTGTGAGTTGGCCTATTTTACCTCTATGGTTTTTTGCTTTCAGTTAAGTTTGTCTTAAAATGTGGTGTATCAATATTTCCCAGATTTTCCAAATATCAGGCTTACCTTTGACCTCAGTCCTCAAAGGTTACAGAAGTTCAAACTGGTTTCCTAGGTTTTCGTACTATTATGCCACAGGAAAGGCTGCTCGTACCCACGTTTTCAGCAGCTATATTTCAGAGTTATATATATGAATAGTCACTATATACATGAAACAAGATTTATGACATTTAACTAGGGGTGAGTTTCAATAGCTAGTTCAATTTCAAATTCTAAATCTGTAAAGCTCTGTTGCTGATGAATCTTTTGCTGAACCCTTATCTCTCGTCAGTATTTTTTATTAGCAAAGCATCATTTGGAGGGTTACATTACCAGTGGTAATAAAATACAGGCTCAGCTTATTTACGTTAATGCCATTATAGCTTGAAGGGAGCAGTAACATACAAATGTTTCAGTAATTTGATGTGATTACTGAACTCCAACCCTACGTTTAACACCAAACAACTTCCCAAACTTTAAACTTACGCAGATATGTCTCTGTCAAAATGTACAAACATCAGCTTAACAATGAGCCTTGCTGTGGTGCAATGGAAGATGGAAAACGTCCACATAACCAACCAACCAAGTGTTCATGGAGACACACACACA
>JAUBNQ010000006.1:17376732-17402834 GCA_032353495.1 Ctenopoma kingsleyae | reverse complement strand
TCAATCAATCAATCAATCAATCAATCCCTCTCACAGAAGAGACACCGTTTTCATTATAGGAAAACCATTCTTCCTGATGTGTATGATTGCGATTTCTGGAAGCTTCTCAGATGAGATGCCTGGACATGGTGACATGGTGTTCTTTCAAAGATACTTCAAATGGAACCCAAATACAGCAGAATACAGAGTGTTATATCAACTTTTCCCAGGACAGTAGGTTATCAGCCTCAGTTAACTGGGTTAGACTTTTCTTGTCATGTAAATATAAAAATCAATGCACAATCTGTCTCATAGTCTAGCCTCAATACCATTTCCCAGAAAATTGAAACTAAATAGAGAGCTGTTGTATGTCTTATCACCAATTATCTATGTATAAAAAGTTCACCAGTAAACAGCAACTTTTTTCATTTTCTGTTTGTCAGACATTCACCTCTCTTGTTCAGTCCTTCTCTCTCCCTTTCTTCCTTTCTCTATTCTGTCCCATCCTCCATGCTAAATGAGAACCAGACGTTCAGCAGACCTAATCAAGATGTCCTCAGCTGAATGAGTCTTATTATGGCATCGGTAAACAGTGAGTTCCGATATTGCCCGGGGGAAAAGTCCCGGGACAAACCTGAGTTGATTGAGAGGAACGATACTGAACACTTGTCATGTACAACTACTGATTGTTGATGTCTGAGGAGGAACTAACAATTTTAAAATGCATTTGTATGTTTTAGTATGCAGAAGTAATTTGTGTAAAGCAAAGATACATTTGTAAGAGGTTTTGGGGCCTGAGGATTAGTAAACACCAGTTGGTTTGCTGCAAGTGCACAGATAGTCTTACGTGTTTGGTGCGTTCACGTGTACAGACGCTGTACAAAATAGCTGGCAGTAACTGGCTTCTCATAAATCAGTGTTTCTAGGGGTGTGTTATGTTGAGCTTGTAATTTATAAACTCTGCTGGACAGTTGTTTTCTGATGGATCTGCTGCTGCCAGACACACAGTGGCGGTGTGTCCAAGTAACTCATTAAGACCCATCATAGAGAATAGGGAAGCCAGTAACTGCAATGGTTAGGCTTGCCTTCATGTTGTGAAAATTTCCTTTACATAGTGGAGAAGAGGAGTAAACAGCTCTGTGCTTCAAGTTTGTCTGAAATCAAGATGATTGCAGTTGGTTTTCAACTGACTATTACTTCCACACCATGAAGGGATATTTGTACAAAGTTGAGACTTCCCACTGTGGTTTAGATAAGACACAGGGTTGAAAAGCTATGTCTAATTCATAGTGAACAGCTTTTGGATCCATATACTGTATGCAAACAGGCCATTACTCTTTTGCACTACTTTACGGAGTCAAAAAGGGATTTTGTGGAAGCAAGCAATGATATTCATATGTAAACAATATGCAAGAGAACCAATAAAAATAAATGTAATGGTCTAAGTTGTCATACTAAAAACTAAAGTGTGTTTGATTGATTCACAAATCTATTCAAGTCAGTCTAACATTTGAATTTGTGGTTAGTTATAGTTTAATAGTGTATTAAAATTTGCCACCATAGGAACAGTCTAGAGACCTCAAAACGAGCCAGACAGGTTGTTAGTCAGGTTGTTCAGGTTGTTGTCCAGCATGGCAGATGTCTAACCCCCAGCATTCACTGAAGAATTTCATTTACAACATGTCTTTGTCTAATGGTGAATATTAAAGATTAAGAGATTCAGTCTGTCAGAAGAAGCCGATAAGCGTCCATAACATATTTCATATAAGGTAAATGTCTTCCTTGCTGCAGCTACTGCCAAAAATCTTGTTTTTAAAAATGTGTTTGTTCATGTCAGGTTCAGACGTCACGAGTCTGTTTGGGTCAGGTCTAATATTTTGTGACCTGTGAAATCTCTAGCAGGAGTAATGTGCTTAATTTCTATTGCCAACAACTATTATGTTTAAAAACAGAAGGGCTACTGGGCAATAGGAAACTTAATGGTTTAGCCAGCTAAATGTATTATTAACACACTAATGAGCTAAGAAAATAACCATAGTAACTGTAGATGTAATAACATGCCAATGTTAGCGTTGATGGACATTTTAAAATCAACTTACTACCAAAAATATGTCGGAAGGCTTTCTGCTACTCTATAGTATCCAAAATCAGGTGTATCTCAGTATGATTTGAGAGGCGCCAGAGGATTTAGCTCAACAAAATGTTAAAATCCAAACTCCACTTAGCACTCAAACAATTACATACAATGTCAGTTTTGTTGCAAAGATAAATCACATGTATGGATATCATATACCAGCAAAATTCTATGTAATTATTTAAAAAAAAAGCCCTTTTAGTATATATGTAATGAAATGTAACAATGAAAAACATTAATAACAAATGTTATAGGAGTGATGAGCCAAACATTGGAGAAAGTTGAAAACATTAAATATAACTTATCTAATGTTTCTTCTGCTCTTACATTAGTTTATGGTTTTATCTATGTTGTCTGTTACTTAGCATTAAGTTTTCTTTACTTGCAGCTTTTTAATTTTTTTTATGTGTTTGTACAAACATGTAAAGAATGACGATTGTCATTTTTATGTTTATTTATTGTTCCTTATATGCATTTTCTTAGTTTTAACTTAAGTGTGCTGTTCAGCTACATCAAATAGAAGTTTAAGAAGTCAATAGTCAATAGAAGTCAATTTATAGCATGCAATTTAAAATGCACAGGATGCAAAGAGGTTCATATTAGACCATGTGAACGTTTCCAGACTTTCTGTAATTTCTGGAACTATACAGCAAACTCTAGACCAATCTTGTGCCAAAGTGCAATAACACATATCACAGAATTACAATCCCATCCAGTCTGATGCAGGTCTGGGGTGTGGAGCTCCAATCTGGACTCACTGAGAGCAACAATTAGGTTTTTATAAAAACTATGTTTCCCACTGTGGCCTCTCTGTTGACTGCAGCCTAACTGGTAGTCAAACGGAAAGCCCTTATCGTAGGTAAACACTAAGTGGCCACTCAGCCATCCGGCTACACAGATAGGCAGGGAGAGATATACATCTCTGCATCGCCATGCAGTGCTGCGTTCAAATCGAATTTCCGCTCTGATTTGGAGGCTTGTTTATATCCAAAAGCATCTGGAATATTAACATGCCCTAGAAAGTATTTCCTGGCATGCCTCATGCAGTGACCACATGCATCTTTGAGTGCTGTATTTGTGCAAGTGTGCGCATGTATAACAGGTCAACGTCCCAGTGTGTGTATCCATGCTTCTCTTTGTGTGTGCACAAAGTTGTGAAGGTGTAATTTGAGGGCGTTTGACAAAGACTGTTTCATTAAAGTTAGTCATTTTCACTCTTGTTTAAATCATCAACTTTTTCTTTCCAACTGTTTTAGTTGTTTTCACTTCAAGGGAAAGGTTGGAGTAGCACCAGTGTGTTATTCTGTGCTCTGGTACTTTTTGACTTACCTTCCTGTGTGCATGTCTGTGACCTCAAAGCACTTTGTCCAAAAAAGAATAAAATGGACTTTTGAATATTTGTAGTGGTGAATAAATACACACTAAATGAGTTAGTTATTATTCACAATACAAGAATGGTGCGTGTGGGAAATGTTTATTATTATGAAGGAACATGTGACCAGAGCAGCCTTGTGGTTATTTGATGTGTTTTTAATCATTTTTGGACAATAGTGGAAGTCTATGGTACAGACAGTTGTATCTGACTTTGGCTCTACAGGCAATTCTTGCTAGTTGAATATATTTATTACTATTATTGATGTTGGATCTGTACTTGCCCTATGATGCACACATGCTTCCATTAATGCTGTAGTTGGATATACGTGTTTCAAAAGCGCGCACTATAAAACATGATGACAACTATGGACTAGCTTTTATGTAGTATTGGACTGAAGAATGGGTAAAAATGGCAAGAAATAAGACAGTATGTGCAACTGCTTCACAAGAACAGTGACATAACTTTGATGTGTGACATGAGCAGTGTGCAGGCAAAAACCTTTACGTTGAATTTTGGGCTAAACGATGGGGTGATGATGACATTAATTTCAGGGATACCATAGCGAACATATGGATGTGGAATTAAAAGTTCATTTATAGTTCAGGCACAGAATACTAGTATATATAATAGTAGTAGTAATAATAATAAGGATTTATGCAAGTTAATAAAAAGGTATCTAGAATAATAATACAAATATGAGTTTATGTACACATGGCTGAATTTGTATATGAATTTTTTTTTTGGCATGTTTGTTGCCACGCAAGGCGCATACCTCACAATGAACCGCACACAAGAGGAGTCTGGAGAGAGGGATGTTGTAAAAGATCTAAAAACAACTCCCTACATTCTTATTTTGCTCTTGTTTTCCCGCAGCACACCAGTTTTTCATTTCTGGGAGGGATGGAGGGATGGAGTGAGGAGAGGAAGGCGGGATGGAGAGCGTAGCGCTGACAGTATTTATAGCCCGGTGTTCTGACCAAAATTATCAGTGTACCACAAAATAACTTCCTCTGGCCTGACCACCAAATAACAGGAAGCCTTCAATTGTGCGTATTTATTAATTTTAACACACACACACATACACTGACACAAACACGTGGTTGTGAGTGCTGAAATGCACTCACACAAACAGCATATGGAAACATGCTACATATGTGTGTACACACACGGACACACACGTGTAGTGAGGATCTGCCGTCGTTATAAATAGAGCTGCTCCTGGAGCTCTGCAGAGTTTGCTGTGTAAACTTCCTCCACTTTCTGGAGTTGGGTTTCCTTTTATTCCCAAACTCTCTCCGTCTCTTTACTTTCTGTCCGTCTCTCCGCTCTCGTGCACATACAGATGGACGCAAGTGTGAGCCCACGTGGAAGCGCACACACAAACATGCACACACTCTCAAAGTCTGGCCTCCATTAGAGAGTCATTCAGTGGAGCTTGAGTGGGGGCAGTGGGGGTCAAAGGTGAGATTGTGTTGATGGGTGACGTGGGGGGTCTTTTCTGCTTGGCTGACCATCACTGCCATGTGCACGCGCGCACACACACACATACAGGTAAATAAGGTGGCCAAAACATTAGAAACACCTCCTAATATAATGCACCCCACTATGACCTCATTAATACACATATAGAAGAACCTTTGTGTTATTTCTGACAGTTTCAACAAAAACGGAGAAATTCTAACCTTGTAAAAATAGAATTCACGGCAGAGCTGTGGTATTGACCTAATGAAGTGGCCAGTGAGTGTATTTATCATTTATACTGACTCTGTTTTGTATATATTATGTTCTGTTTTACCAGTTAAACGGTGGCGGAAATGTAATTGCTAGCTGGATTATCTTCAGATGCTATGATATGTTTAATGAAGAAAATGTTGTATTTAATAATTTTCAGACTGAGAGAGGAACCTTGCACATTTTGCGCACGTGGCACAAAGGCGGCACATTCATTAATTATTGAAATATTCTGTTGTGACATTGTAGTCTGTGACTTTATTATCCTTACATGCTTTTTCACAGTTTTAGCTTCAATTTTAGTCAGTTTTGTGTAGAGAAATCGGATTTGGTGAAATTCAGGATATTATTTCCTTGATTTTTGAAGAAACATTTTTGAGCATCAGGTTACAAGTGGCTGGTGTACAAAACTGCTGCATCAGATCTTTTGCTACGTGTTAAAAACAAGCAGGGCCACCAAGAACAAACCTTTTTATTTTGTTTTTCGTCACAAGCGTTCAGAGTGATCGTCCATGTCAAGCAGAGTAAAGCTGCTTTGTTATCCAAGTATCATGTGGAGTTGAAATCCCATTCAGCTGGTGTAAGAAGTCTTGAATGTGCCTGCAGAGTTGTGTGTCTGTTTTCTCACCCAGGTAAATTTTCTGTGTGTGTATGTGTGTGTGCGTGTGTGAGAGAGAGAGAGAGAGAGAGAGAGAAAGAAAGAATGAAAGGGAAGAGAGGAGTCGAGCAGTTGGCCGGGGTTGCGTAATCACCATGTGCCTGGGTGCCTGGAGCCGGCAGCTCATTAACCTGCCTTCCTTCCTGCTGTCACCTCAAACTAAATAAACACGAAGGCTATCTGCTGTGCATGCACATGTGCGCTGACACACACACACACACAGACACACAAATCCCCACGCACATTCATGCACATGAACATTTCTGTCTTTCTGTCTTTCTCTTGCCTTAACACATAAACTTTGCGCGTACGTCACCGGAGGCTTTTTCCTTTGAGGAGGACAGATCATATATCTGTTCTGATTACAAACACACACGCACACACGCTAACTTTGAGGTTTTATTTACCCAATGGGGAGGATGTTACAGTTAGGATAGGATACAACATGTCATTGAGGAATCCTGCCTCCCTGACAGTTGAAAACAAGCTGCCGAGTCTCTGCGGACTTTAACTTCCATTTGGTGTTTTCAGCAGGTGGCTTATTGGCACCCAACAGACGTTCGCAGATGATGTGACAGGACACGTAAGATGTGATGAAAATAAGACACCTAAGTATTAGATTGCAGGTTAGGAAGTGTATTGTGGACTGAAATAAGTTAGCGAAATAATACATTTTACCATCTTAGTCTAGTCTTGGTCAAGATTTACTGTGTGTCAGTAGTAATCGTGGTAGCACAAGTAAATGTGTTGCTCTTGAAATTCAGGATATTATTTCCTTGATTTTTAAAGAAACATTTTTGAGCATCTGATTACAAGTGGCTGGTGTACCCGGAAAAGTTTAACTTCATCTAAGTTTAACTTTTCAGTTTTTTTTTTTGTCCCGAGGCCTTTAAATCTGTTTAATACCCACTTTGAAACTTTAGCTTTTCATTACACAAACACAGAACATATCAAACCACATGTAACAAACCCACATCAAGGACTCATGCTTGTTTCATAAAAAATAATTACATTAACATACCCACTTTCTTTTTCTTTTTTGCATTTAAACTTGGACTCACTAAACTTAGTTGTGCCTCCCAGTCACTGAGGTTTTGTATTAGTTTCTTCCTCTTTAAAAAAAAAAACAGGGACGTCAGGGAGGACTAGCAGTTGAAGCATTAATAAACAAAGAAATAAATAATGTTTATTGCAAGTCAGACATCACAGTAAGTTTATGGCTGGACTGTAAACTAGAAGACCCGGCTCAGAATTTACATAATTACTTCCTGGTGTAAATTACTCACCCCCTCCCTCTCCCACTCTGCCTCCCTTTCTGTTTCTCTCTTCTCAGTCACTCTTAATCATAACCAGTATACATTTTCCAGTAGCACATTGGAAAATAACAGAAACAAAATACCCAAATGAAATGAATGAATGAAAAACTGTATGTTTAAAAGAAAAAAGGAGGTTTTGTCTCACAATGTGCTGCACAACAGAAAGAGAGCCTTACAAGCTTTGGTCCTACTGCTGGTACAAATACTGTTTATAATCTGTCATCTCTCATCATGAATGGGGAAAACTATATTTAGATTCCTTCTCTTTAGCTTTCTACCAACTTTCCTAAACACCTCAACAACAGACGGAAGAGTTGTGTCCTTTATTCGCTCTCAGTGACTGTTCACATGCACTTAAGCAACCAGGTTACTCAGAGAAACCAGGTTTCTTGGTTAATCGTGGAACAAGTTTACATGAAAGGAACCTGGTTACTGGAAATCCATATACATGCATCAGATGAGTAATCGGATTTTTTCTCCACCTTTGGGCTGATTGTGGAAGCATAATTAACAGATTTGTATACAGAACAGAAGAGACTGTCAGAGAGTCTCCACACTGGCCTATTGTCTCAAGATTTTGTAATTTTTGTAATTGTAAATCATTCAAAACTATTTCAGTAGAGCCCCAGTATAAAAATGTGATGCTGAAATTATGCATAATATGGCCTCTTTAAAGAAACCAGTGTTGACTGTTGGATGGAAACAGGAAGCAAACAACCTCCCATTGGAAAGTCCAATGCTTTGTTGGACCATCCATACACATCAAACTCCTCCCTACCTGCTGTCGACAGCCAGTACAGTGTTTTGCCACTTGAGCATAACAGTGTATTTTGGGGCATTTTCGAAAATGACTGCTGTTGTTGTTTTTCTTGTGAGAACATTCTGCGTTCAGCTTTTCAACAAAAAGCAATTGTTTTTGTTCTTCTTGTGCAGGTTAGGACAGAGATCAAGATGTTGTAGCTGTAATATAAAAGGTCTTTTTTTTTCTTCTTTTTTTTTTTACATTGTTTTGATTGTTTGATAGAAGGCACCAGTTAAGAGCAGAGCTAAATTAAGGGATTTACATGAAACAAAGTTTTTTAGTCTGGAGTGTTGCAATTACATGGTATGCGGCGCAACAAGGATTCCCAGATGTATTTTATGTTATTTACTAAGCGGTTGCATCATAACCAGAAACACATTACATAACTTTCAGCTATGTATTATTGTTATTTTATTTCACTAGTTTAACTGCAACAACGTGAGACACTTTGTTTGACTTGGGACACGATCAAACATCTGGTGAGTTTCTACAACAACAAATGCACCAGGTAAAAATTCATGTTATAAACACATATCAAACACATGAGCATCAGTAATCTCCTTTATTTTCACAGTTAACCAATACAATAACACACTTCACAATGACACCCTTCAGCTGCGAGCTGCAGGGAGTGTTTTCTGTCCCAGATCCAACCTGGAATTGTAAAGCACGGGGTTAGGTTAGGTTAGCGGAGGTTAGGGAACACAAGGACAAATTGCTAAATGAAATGTTTAGTCTTCCTTAGGCCAGACTTTTTCTCTTTGTGGTGTTTATGTCCTGGGCTAACAAAGATAGGGATGGAGGGAGGAACAAAAGACGACCTGGAAGGAAGATTTAAGACTTTTATTTTGTCTATATATATCTATATATATATGTCTTTATTTGCTCTGAATACAAATGTCCTGCTCTGTGGCTATTTCATTTTTTTCTGTATTCGTCCTCTGCCTTCCAGCTTTTTCCTCACTCTTTGCATCCATTTCTCTGTGTCTTTTTCAATCTTACACTCTTTCCACTCCCCCCTGCCTCTCTCCTTCTCTGTCCTTCTTTCCCACTGGGACAGCAGCCATGTGCTTTGGAGGCCCTCAGAGATGAAACCACATATTGGAGCTGTAGCAGGGGGTAGAAGAAGAAGAAGAAGTAGGTTCCAGAAAAAGCTCTTCTGGCGCTCCCAGGCGAGACACCAGCCAGAAACCAAACTGGATGTGGTGAAACTGTCAAATTACTTAAGGAAACTGCAGCAAAACCTCAGGAGGCGAAAAAACAGAGCGGGAGAGGAGATTTTGTTTTTCAGTGTGTTGCAAAACAAGCAAATCAAAATGGTATTTGTAAAAGAATTTATGATTTAAAAAAGTTGTGGCCTGGCTGTTAGAGAGCATATTTTGTCAATTTGTTGGAGTGTTATTTTTTTTCAAATGTACTTTTATTAGATGAGAATTGATCTAGAATAAGAATAACCTTCTTCATCCAGATTATTTGGCAAAATATTTGTAGTTTAGTTAAAAAGGTATTTATTGCGGGGCCCTGGTGGACTAGAGACTTTAAAAGGACTAACCATAAACTGCAGTGTTCTATTCAAATCTATCTTCCTTTGTTGTGTGCCATTTTACCCATACAGCATTTCAGCTCTCTAATAAAGGACTAAAATCATCCATGCAAAGCGTAGTTATGGGTTTTATTTGAGTGAATTTAAAGACTCAGTCATTATTTTGGCCTTTCATCCACTCTAAGACAGCATTTCCGGCAACAGAAAAAAACAGGATGCTCACAAAAGCTGATAAATTTAATGTACTTTCTTAAGTAGGCTGACATTTTTTATGTGATTTGGTGTAAAGTTTTAAATTTAATATCATTGATGCATTTTTTAATTGGTTCTTTAATGACGATGTCGAACGGCTGAATTGAAATAATCCATATTTCAGTCTTTACGTTATAACAAATATTATAAAGATAAAAAAATATATATTGTTGTTTAGTACACATGATCTGAAATAGTAAATTAAAGAGATTCATTATTAACTCCTACCCACATTAGTGCAGCTGTGGTCTCCGTGACACTGTAACAGTAAAAGAGTTGTAATGCTGGCACCTCAGTGACAACAAAACAACACAAGCTTGTGCATGTTTTATAGAAGCTGCAGAGTGGAGACAGCTCTGTTCAACTGCTGCAGACCTGTCTGTTTAGACAGACTTTACCAGTTGTTTAGCAAAAGAAACCAACAAGACCACAGCCATTTGCAACTCTTTTATACTAAATTTGTTTTGTGAGTTATGTTTTTGTACAACATGCAAGTCATAGGGAGTTACCCAGTGTGGAGGGAGGGCATGTGCTAGACTTGCAAGACTTTTCAGGCACCAAATATACATTGGTAATGTTAAAACTTTAGCCTCTATATGTGGATAATTAGGATATTATTGGAAAACAGTTTAAATATGTAATCAGCAAATGTTTTGCAAATATGTTCGATACAGTATGAAAATTTGTGACATTTTTAGCAAAAAGGTAATTTGGATATACATATATATATATATATATATATATGTCCGGTTATTAGTATATAAAGGTAATTACTACAGTAGTAGACAGGGTTGACACACTGCAGTGTAACAAATGCAATAATACACTGCAATAAGCATTTGTTCATATGCACCCTCATAACAATGTAATTCCCTTGCTGCTCCACACAGTGCTGAGTGGTAAAGTTGTCTGGAATGTGCAACATTGCGTGGCCTTCCACTCACAGTAATGAGAAAAAGAAGCTCTCAGTCGCAGCAGCTTCCTCTGAATTTGCTGCTTGTGGTGTCCAGACATTACAGGATGTCCCATAACTCCAGAACATGCTTTTACTCTGCTGGAGGTGCAGTTCATTTGGCACCTCCCCTCTCCTGTAAATATCCGAAATGTTTTACTAACAAAAAATTTCTGCTTGTTAAGCCGATGCACGATTCCAGTTTCATGTTATTTAAGAAGAAGATGTAACACGAAAACATGGCGAGAGTTGACATACGGGATGAATCAGCTCAGGGCTTCAGTGGATCATTAGGCCGCTATAAATCACTGCTATATGTTTCAAATAAAGTGTTACCACTTGTTTCTGTGTGTGTGTGTGTATGCGTGCGTGATTGTGTGTGTGTACTCTTGCACTGCGCCGTGGCTCCACTGAGACTCCATGCCCAGCAGTTATAGACAGCAGAAACAGCTATAACTTCCACTGCCTCCGTCGCTCTCTTTCTCTCTTACATACACGTTCTACCTCCTCCTCACCCCATAACAAACAGCAACAGCCTGGGCCCCCAAGGCTTCCTGTATCCTACTCACAGCCAGCAAATAAACACAATCACATTCATTTACCCCTACACACACACACACACACACACATACACATACACAAAAGCATTCATTCGTGCACAGAAGGGGATACAAACATATCCCTGGACCCACACAAATACACCACCACAAGCATTGAGGCATGTGCAGACACACAGAAACACACACACGCACACACACACTGTGTGAGTGAAGGAGGATTCAGACCAAATGGGTAACCACTACTATTTCTTCCCTCATTAAGCCGCAGTATTATGAGCTGACACTCTGAGAGGCCTGTGGGCTTGGACTCTGTGTCCTGAGGTTTCCACTGTTGAGGGGTGAACATCTCCTTCTGTTACAGGAAGAGGAAAGAGAGGAATCAGAGGAGATAACCAGCAATTCCGCAAAGATTTAATACCAATCGTTTTGAGGTTACATCGGGGGAACTGTGTCCATAAGATGAGTAAGGTCACAGAGAAGTGGATGAGTTTTCTTTTGACTTTTAGAATTAAGTATTAAGTATTACGTATTTTCATTTATTTTAGTCAGATCAGGAGCATTTTCTACCACTACGAAATCATTGTGACTTATAATACCAACGTTAGGCTCCTTTAAAAAAAGTATGTGATATCCTTTAAATCTGTAAATTGTCTTAAGTGATCACCTTTAAGTGTTTCCATCCACACTGGAAGAACAGTGCAGAACATTTCGGTGCTATTGGACCCCACTCATACCTAAAAATCAACCATGGGTTAAACATTTCAGAGAGGTTGGCAGCCATTTATTAAATATGATACATGTAGGTTAAAGGAGCATTTTGAGGAATAAATGCTTTTTCCAAATGTGCCCATAAAACCACAAATTGTTATTTGCACATTATGCACTTTTTTGTACAGATTAAGCGAACAAGATGTAATACATGTAATAGTGAGATTTACAGATGTTAATAAGCAGATTTCTTTAAACTTTTGGGCAGACGCAGACTTTCTCCTGTGGTTCCACTCTTTATACTAAGCTGCGGATAGACATCAAATTATTCCTTTAACTTGTTCCTTTTTGTATTTCTATGTAAAGGTGACTAACTTTATTATACCATTCATCATACATCCGACATAGATTCACTGTCATCAGGTTAAAACTGAAAACGACTGCATTAACATTATGTCTGTTCAGTGTGCAGGACTACAATATTTCACTGTCCAACCACTTATGGGCTCAACTGTACTGTGTGTACAATGTGTGATGTGTAATTTATAGGAGGTTTAGAAAATGAATTAACGTCATATCAGCTTCATCCACCACCAGAAAAAACAGCAAAGATTTGCCTAAAAGTGCTGCAGCACAGCGAGAGGCCAACATTTCTGAGTATGGACACAGAGAAGTGGTTTCTGGGTAACCATACCTTGCACAGGCCTCTAAACAAGCCAGCGTGCAAGCCTCCAAAATGTCAAATATTCGTGGTGCAAATCTGTGGTTCTTTGTATTAGACACGTTGTGATTAGTCAGGCAGGGAAGAAGCTCATGTGGTGTCACTGGGAACACGCCAACACCCAACATGGAACTAAAACAAACAACCAAATGGTGAGTACACAGTAGGATTTATTTATTTGTTTTGGTGTATATGCTTTGTAAAATACATTTAAATTTGATGGATTTGACAGTGCATACCCTTGTGTATACATTATCTGGCTGTTAACAACTTATACTTTTCATTATATTTTAACTACACCTTATCACCGCTGTTGTGTTGTTGATGTGCTATGTTTTCTTCATCCATGCACAACTTTTTGATCATTGTCAAAATATAAATATATGTATTTATATATTTTGACAATGGTTACGACAATGGTTATATTCCTGTCAGGAAAACCTGCATCTCCACATACCACACGTTTGCAGACTCACTGACATAAGCTGATGGTTCAGCCTTTACTACTTTATATTAAGACTTCCTTTAAAAGTGCTTATAGGCTGCAACTAATGGGTTTTTAAATGAATAATAAAAAATCATTTACAGATAATTTATAAATAACATATAAAGCGTTATAAGTCAAGGTGGTGAAAACTCCCCCTTTTTTACTGGCTAAGGCCGGAGTTGCAATCAAAACTAGAATAAAAAACTTATAAACACAACTGCAGACTTCATGACTAAAAACTTTGATTATTAATTTAATTAATTAATTAAAACTAGACGTAATGAGCTGTTAGAAAGTGAGAGGTCTATGAGCATTCGTTGATGTATTTATATCTGCATTTTAACCAAATAAAAAGAGACTGTTAACAGCACCAAACCTGTTAAGAGCTCATATAACGGATGTATAAAGTGTTTAAAAGGACTTATTAAGTATTAATAAAACCACAAATTAGTTTCATAAGTCTGTGTTAAAGATCAGTTTATTTAGTCGTTTGGCAGCTTTTTAATTTATGTTTGCTGCATAAATTCACTTGTTTTGTAGAAAGTTCAGCAAATCTGTGTCTTACTTGCATATAGGTGAGAAAATAAATGGTTAACTTACTGTATATGTGTGGAAGTAGGTTATTTATAGTTTTTGTTCAGACGATCACTTTGCTTATAGTGATCATCTATAAGCCACTAAAAACCGCTCAGCAAAACTGTTGCTACTGTTTTGTCTACTCATGTAGACTGCTTATTTTTACCCCCATCAATAATATATTTTTGTCTTCACCTATACATATAACTTGTGTTTATAATGTCCCTTCCTGTCCCTGTGTCTTCCTCCTCTCAGGCGTGTGAAAGGAAGATACCAGGGTAGCAACAGAGGAAACATAGCAACCACATAATTGGCAGCCAGGATCAAACTTCAGTCACGTCGTGCTATCGGCGAGGCTCCGTACCCTGTTCTTTTCCCATATATCTCGCACCATAATGACTAAGACACAGCTCTGCTACTACAGGGTTTGGTTGAGTTGGAATGCATGTAATTGGTTTACAGAAGTTGCATTTAAGAAAAGAAATCTGCAAGGTTGTAATCACTAACATGTAGGCAGTGTTGTAGTGGAAGCTAAACTCACCAAAAGTCTGTTTACCTGCCTTTTAGCGTATAACATAATTTATGAATATGCATTTTTATGTTAAGTTTAAAGTTACAGTGAATTTCTGTTCTTACATCATAGTTTACTTTTAATATAAGTTCCTGCATTTATTATAAATTACAGTACATGTGATAGAAGTTTACTTTTTGAAGGGAGCTGCATAGCCTTATATTACAGTCTGATATAATCAATAAATGTCATGTTTTAGTCTGTATTTTTGTCATTAAAGCTCTTCTAACAGTTTTAAAAGTCTTAAAATATACTTTTGTTTCCGACTCTGTAAGCAGGAAATGGAAGTCAGGAATTTTATGCCTTGATTACCTTGAACTGTACAGCTATAAAACTCCAAGGACGGGTTTGTTGATTTTAGAAGGTTGAGTCTCCTTCCTGTTATCAAAGACATTGAGGTGGTGGACCGTTATGTAACACTGCATATCACGGACCTGTTGCTGAGATGAATTCTGAGGCCAAAGAAAAGACAGAAAGAAAGGAAAGAAAAGAAAAACCTTTGATGTGAGCTTTAATTCAGTGTCCCCGTTTTTAAAAAGCTTTTCCCTTTTTTCTCTCTTGTTTTGACCTCCTATTGGTAACTACAGTATTTCAGAAATGCTACATTTCCTCTGTGGTCGCTAAACTGTTTCCATGGTGATGGCAATAATAAGTCTAATTTTCTTCTATTTTTTGCACCAGACTCCTGTTTTCTCTTCTTCTTTTTATGTCCTGTATTCAAAACATGAAATCTACAAATTTATGATGATCCAAAATGCATTTAAATCTGTAATGAAAGGAAAGAAAATTTCACAAGAAGCAACTTGATCACATCACAACAGCCACGGGAAACTCCCATCGAGAATCAAAATGTTGAGTGAAATGTCTTCTGTGGCCGCTTAAAGGGAATGAAAGGACCAAATTGACTCCACCAGTGCAACTAATTGGTTGATATTCTGCAGACTGAAAACTGTATGAAATGTATAAACTTTACTATAAAATGATAGATTTGGATTTGCTTTCTGCCCACCACTTTGTCTGCATATGTGTGTGTGTGAATAGACTCAGTCTGCACAAACAGCTAACTTGCTTGTTGTCCCACCACACACAGGAAGTTACAGTGTCCCGGACGTCATTGTACTGTGGGACAGAGGTGTCTTTGTCTGAGCTGAGGTCAGTGAGCAGGTGCTTGGAGCTTTTTGTTCCCTCAGTGTCTCTCTCAGTCACACTGTCTTTTCTCTCACTCACTCACAAAATCTCTCTGTTCCCTCGAAAGATTGAACACATGAAAATAGAAACAACTGAGGATATTTTCCTGATGTGGCTTCTAGTAACTGTTTTGCTCTGAAACTACAGAAAATTGAGCATCATGTAATTTCAAGATTTTATTTGGTTTGCAGTAAAAACATTTCTACTCATGCAGACAACATGTAAAGGCTACAGAATGTGGGAATTAAGTTATAATAAACTGTTTCTCTTGAGCAAACTGATTTCACCCAAGAAAAAAAATTATATATAGTGACAATGACACCATGATTACAAAGGTCCAGTAGGTTTGCTACCATGGGGGCTGCTATTTGAAGAGATGCTCCTATGCGCCTTATCAGAGAATAGCAAACCACCAGCATACGGTCAGAGCTGTTCAATGCAACCTCTCATTCAACATTTCTTCTGTCTTCCGAAAAAAAGCGTGTTGTTGGGCTTTACAATTCATATTCTAAGAGAAATTAGAATTCATTACAGCAGCTGACGTGAGAACTTGAATCTAACAGGTGCCATAAAAGCACAGCTACACTGCTTCTTCAGACTTTATAAGTTGGTTTCATTCACATCCAGAAAACTTGTGAAAGTATTTTCTAATATTTTTTTCTGCTGCCTAAAAACTGCTGTTATTATAGAAGTCTCAGATAACTGAAGATAGTTTCTATGCAACTAAACTACAACTGCAAATATATTTTCCCTGGGGAAATATTTGCAAATTGATTATGTTTTCTATTAATGTCATGAGAATATGCTATTAATTTACATATGTGACAATTAAATAAATAGAAATAATAATAAATTATAATAATATAATATAATATAATAATAAATATTTTTATACTGAACATATCATGAAAATATTGCCAGACAACATACAGCATTTATTTTCTGCCAAAATATGTTTCAGTGCAGATACTGACTATAGCATTTTAAAACCTTTTATGGTAATTACTCCCACAGCACTTGGTTTAGGTTAGAGAAAGATTGTGATCTGGCTTAATAAGGAAAAAATATGTTGAGTGGCCTATGTATCAGAAAATAAGCTTGGCTATCTGCAATCTTTCCTCCCGGAAGTAACAATATTGCAAATTCTCAAAAGTTCAGCCAGTGACAGTATTTGGACAGGTTTTCCAAAACATTGCACGTTTGATGGTTTTAAGTGCTTGCATCTTTTTCATTATTAATTTATTGAGAATAAACTTCACTATACTGACTGAACTTGTGTTTACAACATTGCAACTTCCTGGATGGGTTTGTGAAAGGGATATACAGCTCTGGAAAAAATTAAGAGACCACTGCAAAATGATGATCAGTTTCTCTGATTTTGCTATTTAAATGTACATGTTTGAGTAAAATTAACATTTATGTTTTATTCTGTAAACTACTGACAACATAACTCCCAAATTCCAAATACAAATATTGTCATTTAGAGCATTTATCTGCAGAAAATGAAAAATGTTTTCAGACCTCAAATAATGCAAAAATACAAAACAAAACAACAACCCCCCCAAAAAACAAGTTCATATTAACACATTATTAATGTTTTAACTTAGGAAGTGTTCAGAAATCAATATTTGGTGGAATAACTCTGATTTGCAATCACAGCTTTCATGCAGTGGTCTTTTTTTTTTTCCAGAGCTGTATATATAGAACAGTGGAAGCTGACTGGCTGGAAACCATGGAAACAGGAAACAGAAGAGGATTTTCAAAATAAAACAGGAGGTGGACTGAGGATCCTGATAGGGCTTAAGGAACATAGTGTTGATTAAAGCTTGCTAAAAATTATAAATACTTAATAGTACATTATTAGACATTGTTCACTATTTTTATGATTTAAGATAAAATTCCTCTATGCAAAATTTGATGATGAAATAATCAACAATTCAATGTGTACTCTCTACATACAGAAATCAGAAATCCATCTAATCCTATGCAGGCTTCAACTAAAAGCAGATAAAAATGCATTTTCAATATGTTCTTTGTAGATGGGTGTGAGCAATTAAACCATTGTATGTGATGATACAGTCCTCCTATTTACAGCATCATAGGATATCACCATCGAAAAGAGAGTGAACACAAGTTGAAGAAGAAAAAACAACCACACAACAACATGCACACAGACCAAGGAAAGATGAATGTGAGAAAAAACCAGAGGGAGATTAACACCTTAATCCAATATCCGATGCTCCTGATGGAGGAGCGGAGGAGGCTGACACACAGACACACACACAGATATGCCAAGTAAAGTAAATGTGCATGGACATACACCTGCAAGAAGACACACATTTACAAGATACTGTAAACGAGGAGTCTAAAGGATCTGTCACATGCTTAGAGAACAACCACAACCTTGACTAGCTGCACACACAAACACACACACACACACACACACACACACACAGAGCCACATGAATAGTGTTCTGGGCCAGAGGGCCAGACCACTTCTCAGACAACTTAAACTGCCAGAAAATTTACAAGCTGAATGTGTTAGTACACATTTGTATGTCTCTGCACATGTATGTGGTTCAGCTAAACTAGTTCCTGCAGTTCCTAGAGATTCCCTTTCTTGGAAACTATTAACTGAATCACTTCTCATAATAGCTGGCAGGAGGTGAATCCAGCAGCTGTATAATTCATTCCTCCTCTCCAGTTTTCAGAGTTTTTCTCCTCTGAAACCTATTAATTGACAGCTGGATACAGCGCTTTGTTGGATAAGATTAAAAGAGCAGTCAGGCAATTTAATACTGTCACTCATACAATCCTAAAAATACAGAGACATATTCTGCTCTTTTTGTCCTTACATGTTGTTAGCGAGAAGTATACTCGTGTATGGTGCATAAATCATTTTGTGGTACTTGCACATAAGTATTTCCTGTTTTGTGCTACTGTTTACCAAAGGATACATTGCGCTTACTGTAATTTTATGCATTTGATAACTTTTTACTAATTACTTTGCACATTCAGATTATTTATGTAAAGTAGATTCAATAAATAAATTATGATCAGTTATTGAGTGTATACTAGTGTACTATACTAATAATTATAAACTCAACATCTTTTATGCTTGTGGTCTTTGGAGATTTTTGTGTTGCAGTACTGTACAAACTGAATGATTCGTTGCCATGAATACATTTCTCTTAATAGGTCTATGCTCAATCAGATTTTTTGAACAACAGGTTTGCAGACAGTATTGGCAAGATTCTGCATGTCCATGGATAATTTTACTTAGCTTATATGTTTGGAAAAGGCAATTCACTGCATCATGCATAAATCACAACTTTGTTTTTTTAAACAAGGGTCTCAGAAGTGACAGAACTTAACTAAGATCCAGCTTCACTATCATGTAATAAAAAATAAACACACTGTACGTGCTGAATATTTTAAATTGTGTCTATTTCTGGGATAATATGCTGCTTTCTAAACTATTAGTACCACAGGGTTCAGCTGAGATATATGTGACCTTCGAGAACAGAGAATGCATGACAGGAACTTCACAGGAAGAGAAAAGGTCAGCCAACAGGAACATGAGAGTGCCAGCAGAGCTAAAAGGAAACATTGAACCATGGTGAGACATGCCAACATACCCCACCCTGAGGTCCTTGCACACGCAAACACAAACACACACATGCACCGATGCGCACAACTCTCACGTATTCAAGAAAACATGACTTGACCTCTCTTCTGTTTGCCTACAGGTATGCTAGTGTGGGAGCTGGTGAGTTGATAGCTGTTTCTGATGGGTTCCCATGGTGACTTTTCTTGTTGCTCTTAATATTGACTGAACAGATGCATGTTAACAGGAAGGAAAGAGGGGGGTCCACAGCAGAGCTACGTTAGCGGTCGACTGTAGAAGAAGATGTCACCATGTGAAAGTTGCAAGAGAAAACTTTCACGAGCGTCTTCTCTCTTTTCCTCTGCCAGCGAGTGAGTTGGCAGATTTAGTTGAGTAACAGATGTGTGTAACATCATTATTTAAATTTCTGGCACGGCTGCTGTTGGATTTGTAATACAAAGCTGCTGTAGGTTTATCGCAACTCACCAACATGTGTGCATCCAGTTAATTTCTTCATAAAAGCTGCCTGTATCCTGTCTGATGTGTAACACATATTGCTTTCTTCTGCCTTGGCCTAGTTACATAAATGTGTAAACACCTAACAGCCCATCAGATTTCTATATGACGTAGTTATGTGCAGGTGTTTTTGTTTGAGAGCACTGTTACCCACAAACTTGAGGGAAAAAGCTGATAAATTACACATAAACAAACAAAAATCTCACTATTTTTTAAAACAATATTATCCGCATTTATTATGCATGTGGTGCTTTGAATCAGAGTACAACTTTTGTGTGCAGTCACACAGGGAAACTGCAAGCCAAGAATTAAACTGGACATTGATTTGTCCTCTTGTGTCCTCACATCCTGAGTCCAGCAACTTTGCGGTCCACAACGGTGACACAGAAAGAAAATGTGCATGCGCACAAATGTAGCTGGCTCAGCACGGAGCAATACAAACCCACGCACAAACATGCACATGAAAACGATGCTATCAAACACACAGATTCATACAAGCTATACAAAGGTCTGGGAACAAAAAAAAAACACACACACATAGGCACACACAATGACTTCCTGTTAAATCATACTAGTTACATAACGCTCTCTCTCTCTATATCTTTGCCTCTCTTTCTTTCTCTGTGTGTTTGGTTGCTTTTGTGTTCGTTCTGACTGAACAGAAACTGGAGCACAGATTGACAAGCAGACGTTTGAATGGAGGAGATTTAACCTTCGACAGCCTCAGCGGGGACAGTATGGAGAAGAATCTTGTGGTGATTTTAAAGCCATGTGGTAAATCAAGAAAAGGCTGATCTCACGAAGAAAGTCCGTTCAGTTATGTG
The DNA here is from genome assembly GCA_032353495.1 of Ctenopoma kingsleyae. Taxonomy (NCBI): domain Eukaryota; kingdom Metazoa; phylum Chordata; class Actinopteri; order Anabantiformes; family Anabantidae; genus Ctenopoma; species Ctenopoma kingsleyae. The sequence continues at coordinate 17,382,334 of JAUBNQ010000006.1, read as the reverse complement.
AACATTCGTGTAACTTAAGAATGTATTTATATGTTGCTTTATCTCCCACTTTATCTCTATATAAGTTGATCTAATTATATTGAATGAATGTTCCTGGCATGAAACGTTCATGTCATTTTAACAAAGTAAGACATGAGATCAGAAAAAGTAACAGCTGTTTTGGGGTATGTGGTCTGTGGTTACACAGTATAAAATACGTTTTCCTTTGTTTAGTGTCCTTATTCCATCTTTCAAATTCAGTTTGGTTCAAGATTTGGTTAAACTTCATTCAAGTTAAGTCAGTTTGGGTTGATTTTAGAGAGACAGCAATTAGCCAGTTATTCAAATAGTTGATCAAGCAAATACTTAAACATTAGTCTTTTGTCATATCTTCCTGTAAACAACACATTTACAGATTTATTATGACATAGTGTGCATAGACAGTACAAGCTCCTGCACACTCAAAGAAGCAGAAAATCTACAAACCATGCAGCCATGTTGTTTCTGGATATTCTGTGCCTCTTTATGGACATTCTGTGTATCTTTGGTGACATTTGTGCTTCCACCTCTTTGTGCTGGTTATGCATTAAGTTTCATTTCCTTGTAGTTGCTTTGGATCGTTGGCGTCTCTTTTAGGACATTCTGCATCTCTTTGGTGTCATTGTGTGTTTCTTTGTAGTTGTTGTGCATCATTGCCAACTGTGTGAGGACACAATCTATCTGTAGGTGTTTTAAGTCTCTTTGTGGTCATTTTGAATCATTTTATGGTTGTATACTGCTTTATTTTGGTTATTTTAGAATATTTTGCAGGTAAAGACAAGACAGACTGTCCCATTAGGCACAATTTTGAGGTATGTTTTATTACAAATTTACACCACTACACCTAAAGAGGGAAGGAAATATTTTACTTTTTACTCCACTACTTACATCTACAGCTGTAGTTTCCTTTTAGATTAATAATAAAACAAATAACATGACATGTTGCCATTTAATTACAGGTTAAGATAAGAATTATTGATCCCCAAAAAATCACAAACTACAGATAAGATAAGATAAGATATATATAATAATTATTATCAACTAACATACATCAAATCGGAGTTACTGCATAGCTCTCATAGTCTGTTTATTTTCCTCCACAGACAAATGGTTTTGTTTTTGTTCATTGTCAGTTCTTATAATTGCTTGTGTTTCTTAGATATTTTCCTAATTAACTACCTTCCTGTTGTAGCCTGAGAGAAACCAGCCTAAACTCGACCAATCAGTGAATTACTGGGAGTGGTTAGTGAGCAGCTTCCTCTCTTTAAGTCTGGACTGAGTTAAAGATTTGGTTTGCAGCTTCTGATGACTGATTTGATTATCTGTGAAACTGTATCCCATAACCAGTAGAGATCAGGTGAAGGTTGATGTTATTGAAAGGGTTTTTCCCTTTCATCAAGTAGCTAAAAAAGAGGAAACAAGACTAGAAGAAGAACATAGATGGGAACACATGGGCATAGAGCAGCAGAGGGAGAGATGTGTGAGCACAGTTGGGAATCAAAACATTGTTTTGCAATACTGTTTTCTGTACATGCGTGCATGCACGTAGACGCAATTTGTTTCTTGTGCACGTGCACGTGTCTGTGTGCGTTCACTGTTTGTGTCAGAGACTGAAGCCAAGAGATAAATGTATGAAATGTTATTGTGGCGGGGCTGGCCCTGCTCCAGAGGAAGTGCTTGGCTTTGACAGTGCTCTCACCAGGAATGCACTGCAGGCCACCGCCAAGTGGGCGTGTCGCTGCTCTGGGGTCGGAAGCCAAGTTTGATCGGTTCAGTTTTGGCCTCTTCGACGCTTCAGGGGACCGTCCTGCTCCGCTGTTGTTCAGAAAAGCAAGGGAACGAGAGGAAAAAGAGGGTGTAGGTTCATGTGTTCTTGTGAGTTTTGTGTGTTTCAATGAGTGTGTGTGTTTTCCCTTTGAGAGGAGGATCTGAAAGGAATGCAACTGTTCCTTTACACATGTCCACCCCCCTTAGGCAGCCACAGGGCCTGTTGAAAACAGACACGCATCCATGATACACACACACACACACACATGCACACACACACACACACACACTCAGGGGTTGTGGAATGGAAGGAAGTATCAAACTACACCGGCTGAATACTTATCAAGACCAAGGAGCAAAGCTGCCCATTAAGATTCCAGACTTTCACTGCTTAACTTCTGCAATAAGAAAATAATAGGATCACAGTAAAACAGAATAGAATAATCAGTGCAGTTTTATGTTTCAGATGTTTAAAAATGTTTCTCCCTCAGTGGCAGATCTGAGAATCACAACTGTGGTCTCAAAGCCTAAGTTGTTTGTCTAAACTTTTAATACTTTTTGTAGCATCACTGGGTTTTCTTAAAATAGCACAAAAAGAGTGGAAACATGTTCACTCTTATGATGATATTCAGTTAAAAATGCTGTTGGATGGATGTCATTTGTTTTCTTTTTTTGTGCTGCTCCTATTGTGGACACTGCTGGAAGCTGAAATAAAACCCTCCCGCTGGGTACAGGTTTAGTATGACGGTGGTATAATGGGAGAGGGCTGTAACAGAAAGCAGTAAAGTGACCGGCGCGGTGGAGTTCTTGGTGTTCTGCCGACTGGCAGTGCCTGGTGATAAGAGGCTGCGGCCTGGATGGCCTCTCTGAGGGGAAGTGATGCAAGACAGTAGCTCTTTGTTTAGTGGCATTACTTGGTCCCGTGCCAGTGGCCCCACTGAATGAAATGGACCGGTTGGCTTGTTTGCTGGCTGGGTGACTGGCTTCATGGTGGACAGGCTGACTGCCTGACTGACTTGTTGGTAGGCAGGAAGCTGCGGCACTAAAAATCGTGGCTAATCTCTCTTTTCTCTTCTTCTTTCTGTCCTTTTTCGTCTTTTGCCTCCTTGGGCTCAAAGGAATGCTTCAGCCGTGAAATGGGAAATATTTAGTTCCATTAAAAAAATGCACCACCGCTTTGGTTTTTGACATACTGGAAGTGTTAACTATTTGGATATTTGACAGCAGCTTTCTATGATGTTTTTAATATTGTGTCTACAGCTTAGCTCTAACACACAGACCCTTTTAGCATGCACACACATTTAATCAGAGAAGCTTCTCAAACTCCTGAACAACTGCTCCTCCTTTGCTCCCTGTTCTCCTCCTCCTCTGACTGTCCCAGCAGCTCCTGCTTCTCTCCACTCTGCCTTCCCTGCCACTTTCCATGTGTTGAAATGTGTGTTTTTCCTGCAGCTGAAGCAGTTCTGTCACACTTAGGTTCATTTTACTTTTGAATTCCTCAGAGAAAAGAGAGGAGTGGAACAGAGAGGGTAGAGGAGGAGATACTGTGTGTGTTTCTACATCTGTATGTGTGTGTGTGTGTGTGGTGGGACGCAACATGATTTTGCAGTATGTAGGTCTAAATGCCCAGGGCTCCATTTCCAAACAGCATGCACTTGCCATTTCTGCTCCATATATGACCGTGCTTTCCTGCAGGCCTGCACATGGTCTTATGCGTGTACAAGCATTATAAACCTTTTCCAAACACACTCACACACGCAAGGTCTTCCTCCCGCACCATCATCATATTGTTCCAGCTGCAGGCAGACAACAAATCTCTAATCATGTTTCCATTCACCTGTTTTTAAAATGCATTTTCAGTTTGCATGTAGAAAATGGTGGAGGTGGTGGCCTAAGTGGAAATGCTGTAAAATTAGCACAAAAAAGTTTTCCAATACTTGGCTGGAACCATTATACTGGACATAAACTTCACTTCCATATAAATGTTTATGAAGATATTTTTTTCCCCTCAATGCTATATTTGTATTTTATGTCTGAAACCAAGATGACGTGCAAAGATGACTGGTCCGAGGGATCAGAGACAGACGACTGTGATAAGGAATGTCAACAATCATTGACATTCAGAATGTTGAAGCGCTTGGCACAAATAAGCAAATAAAAAAACTTGCAGTTTATTTTTTTTGAGTGGTTTTGTGACATATTGTTTTGTCTGATTGGATGCTCACACACAATCATTTGTCACGACCATTCATAAATTCTGTTCTGTAAAAACAGAGGCACATACAATAAGAGTAAAATGAAAAAAAAGAGAGGAAAGTGTCTGAGTGTTTTTGTGTGTTTGGGGGTTGTCTGTGGTGCGAGGGGGTTCAGTTGAGTGCTACACCAGATGTGAAAATTACTTTTGTAATATGTCATCTAAACAGCAAACTCCGGGGGATTTACTTGAGCTAACTTGAAGCACATAAGTACTGGAAAGTCAAAATTACAGTTAGCTTTTTGGAAGTCTCAAATGGATTTGGAGACCAGCTGAGGGGAAACATCATTCATTGCAGGAAACTGGCACGTGGTTTTCCCCATGGCCTCAGAGTTCTAGTCTAATATATGTTACCTAAATGGAGATTCATGCTGAAAAGTGGCGGTTTTCCCCTTTAAGCGTTATCTCAGGTCACATCGATGAACAGTGATACAGTGACTTAGCAGTATGAGTTGTGCTGGTTGTGAAACGCGGCAGATAAGAAGACAAACATGAGATGGGTGAAGTCAGATTACGTTGCTTGGAGGTTGCACCTGATGATCCCTTTATGCTGTTATCGCAGCACAACTGCTATTTTTTGAGGGATACATATGCACTATTTCACACGTGTCCTAATTGAAACAAAGTCCAATCTGGGCTGAGGGCCACTGACACACTTTTACAGAATAAAATGACTTCTGTTCTTCACTCATCTCCATTCCTTTCTCTTCTATTTCACCTCCTTTCTTCTGTAAAGAAATAATATATGTATACTGTATGAAGCACCTGCTATTAATGTCTTTTACTGTACTAGATAAAGTAGTTTTTTAAAGAAATGAATGTAAAATGCCATGCTTGGGTTTGTAATCTATAGCACACCAGAAATACTAAACCATAAGACCAGCTGATGTGTGTGTGCCGGTTGTGTCGACCTTATTCTTGACATTTAACAACGATGCTGCAAATGAAGCAGAGCACAAACTTGCAGCCACAGCAGTCTGACATGCTAGCTTCACTCCACACAGTTCAGTAAATGAAAGTCACATTTTTTGTTTTTAAATGTTTTTTCAGCATTTTCTGGCTGGTGTTTGTTGCATTGTCTCCTGTGGTAAACCACAACTCTTGTGGTAGCACAGCAGGCCAAACCACAGCACAAATAATTATTTGCTTATGCAGCTTTCAACCTGGGACTGGTTCCTCTGTGAATCCATCCTGCTGTAAGAGTAGCTGCTAATAAATGGTTTCCTCTTCACCTGTCTGTGCCAAAGCTTCCTGTGTTGATGATATGTATGTGGCCCGTTGGGGTGGAGATGACAGTGTAGGTGTGGAGGAAGTCAAATGCAGGTGTTGTGCGTGTGTGTGTGTGCTGTCCCAGGTGGGTGCTGACAGACCGGCAGGTAAACAGGCAGGTTGGTCTCTGATCTCACCTGTTGGAGCAGACACAGCAGTGCCTGCAGGGTTTCTACAGCGGAAACATGTTCTTTATCTGATGCTTGAAAGCCAGGTCCGCTCTTCTCTTCTCTTCTCTTCTCTTCTCTTCTCTTCTCTTCTCTTCTCTTCTCTTCTCTTCTCTTCTCTTCTCTT
>JAUBNQ010000006.1:17361042-17376465 GCA_032353495.1 Ctenopoma kingsleyae | reverse complement strand
TAAGGAGGTGGTTTGGAAAGAATGGAATGTTACACATCCAGATTATAACAAACCACCCCTATAAACCAGGAGGAAGTCAGTTTAACCTACGAGTCAAACATACACACACACACACACACACACACACACACACACACACACACGCACACACACGACACCCATCAAGTATAGGTTTTGATAGGACTGGTTCGTGAAACTATCTCCTGTTACTTATGTAATGTTTTCTTTCATATGTTGTCTTGATGAAAACTACTCACAAAGTAATGACACAGCAGCCCAGTATATTTAACAATATATATTTCCATTGTCAATGTACATTCCATTTTGACATAAGCTTTCTTCACAAACAAAAAGTTGGCATCTAAATAAATACTATATAAAATAGAACTTCAAAATAAATATATCTATAAAGGGAACCTTTTATATGAGAGACTTTTTTCTTTTTGTTATATCTAAACAGAACAAAAGCACATATCTTTTTTCTTAATCCCCAACAATGACATTGCAAAGGCATAAAGGAATGAAAAAGCATCACCCAGATGTATGAGACTTTTCCTCTTGTTTGGGTTTAAAATTAAAAAAAAAAAAGTGCCTGCAAATGACACAAAGGGATATGGGTGTTTAAAAGTCACAGCATTGTAGCAAGGGAAGAAAAGAGACAAGACCATAAAGGTTTTAATCATTCAGTTGTTGTTGGTGATTATTCCACGCCTTAACCAGGCTAGTGAGCACATGTAGAAGTATAAAGCTAATGTGACATGAAAAACATCACTCATGCAGTGAGCTGAGGAATTAAAGTAAAGAAAGGCAACGGTTGTTGAAATAAGAGGTCCACTGGTTAAAGAGGTGGCACTGAACACAACTCAAGAGAAACACAAAGAGAGAGGGGAAAGACAGTGAGAAAGGGAGAGAAAGAGAGACAGACCTGTCTTTCTCTCCCGTCTCCGTGGTATGACACGTTTATGCACAGCAGCTGTGTTTGTCAATCAAGGCCAGGGGTGTTTGTTGGACACTTTCTCAGGGAGGAAAGAGGGAAGAAGAGGAAAAGGAGGAAGGGGGGAGAAAGCAAGAAAGAGAAAAAGAAGGGAGAGAGCTGAGACACTGAGCAGTACCAGCAGGAAATGGGTTGATCCGGATAGGGGTAGATTGTGTTCCCTGTGTTGATTCAATGAGTCCACAGTCTTTAGGACTCAGAGAGGAACCAGGGAATTAGCTTAGCCTCTCGACTGCTAATGAGCCATGGATAGCATAAACAGCAGAGTTTTTTTTTGTCTTTTTTATTGCCGGGCACACTTTTCTAAATCAAGTGCTAGTCATAGAAAGACCTGTCGTTTTTGTAAACCCTTCCCGAACTTTCCTCTCGCCACAATCCTGCTTTTCTATTTCTTACAACCTCAAAAAAATCTTAATCTTACCCTCAAAATATGTATCTAATATATTCTCTATATATTTTGTACTGAATTGTAGTTATATTGTACCATGCAATCTTTCAAGGACATTTAAAAGTCTCTTCTAAAGAACACAAATGTTGTGAAACTATTTACAGCAAATAACATTTCGCCTGCATAGCTATTACTAAATATATTGTCAAAACATTTGTGATTTTTGCTGTCCACCTAAATCTACTAGGCCTTGGCCCAGTCACACAATCATTCTAGTTTGGCACCTTTCTTTCGGACTGAATTGCTAGGTTTTGAAAATATTGCCTCATACATTCAAGACTAAGGACACTGTGTTTTTTTCTTTCCTTTTTTTCCTGTGTGATATCAGTTTTGTGCAACAAGACAAATACAGGTGTGAGCAAAGTTAGGTGCCCTAATGGAGGTTAAGGGTCCAACATGAAAGCACATTGTGTGTTATGGAGCAACAAAGACAGTATGCCTTTATGCCAAACAGAAGAGGCCATCTGTATTAAAGGGGAGCGTGCCTTTAACAACCAACTGCCGTCAACTCCGTTTGGCAAGTGTGCATAACAACTGTGATCACTCAGACAGCGAAAACATGCTACTGTACGCTAGCTTCCTTTGGCAAAGTCCTAAGAACATCATGCAAGCCACAAAAATAGACTTTAAGAATAAAAGGTAGACTACCCGGCTAACGCAGCTATGCAGCATAATGATTAGAATTTAATGAAGAGTGTGTGTGTGTACAGAGGAGATGGGGCGTGTGGGCTAAATGTAGTGCACGTCAACGTAATGTGAGACAGCTGAGGTGGTTAATACTGTGCTTTAGTACATCCTTTAAGGGGTTTGTGTCTTCCTAAAAACATTGTGCAAGTGGCAGGTTTGATTTCGACAAAGGCTGACTAGATGCAAACACAACAACAACTTTGCTATGCCTTCTCGCTCCCTCTTCACTCTGTATCACTTGCACCCCCTCTCCTTTGGAAACATTTTCTGGTCAGTTTGTCTCCCACTTAGCTTACATGTTTCAAATATTTCACTATTGCCTTTTTGCCCCTAAATGTTTCTTTGCCTTCTTTTGCAAAGCGGAAGTACACCAGGCTCTTAGGCAGTTTAGAAATCAACATGTTGTAGGCCAAGATCTACAGAGGATTACTGTAACAGTCCCTGAGAAGGTTGGGCGTACTTTTTCACACATTTCTCTACGACACATCGACTTCTAGCACGGTGGGTAACCATTACACTAGAGCATGCAAGTCATGACATGCATTACCTCTGAGGTGATTGGCAAACAGCATTCAAAATCTTTTCGAATGTCTGGGCTTCAACCCCCAAAAATAGAAGACACACTGTAAAGTGATTATCTCTCCCTCACTTGCAGTACAACTGCTTACACAAAATACAGTGAGAATTATGGGAAATTACTACTATTTTAAAGTCTCAAAAGGTTTGTTTTTTACAGCTCCTCCATGGAAATAGAATGTTAGCAACACCAGGCTACCATCTTTAAGCTATAAGAGGAAAAAATGGCAACAGTAAAAGATGGTGATCACCATAATAGTGGAGACAGTGAGTAAGTAAGTGGTGGTTTCACTCTTGCGGTGGCCTATCATAAAGCCATAGTATCACTTGTTTTTGTTCAGACAGGGGAACACGGGCTGTGCTTTTGGGGGAGGGAGGGGTTGTACAGATATTTATCTCCATCATATAGCTTCTATGTTATCTGAGGATCAGCAACCAGCTTCTGGTTAGTTACTGTTACAAAATTAGGTGAGAAATAGAGAGCAGCAGAGAGGTACAATGACTTTGTGCCTTCAGCAATCTTCGCAAAACAACACAAACACAAGTCCAAAATATAGTCTCTTCTTCTTATGTCACTCTTACTAAAACAAACTAGCTCAGAGGCCTGTTAGCTATTTCTACTAGCCAACTCTCTCAGAATAGGCCCATTTTGATCATCCACCTTATCAAATGTAGGTCAACAATCCATTTAAGTACCTTCGTTTTACATAAGTCATCTTCCAGCAGATTAATGGGGTAGTTTAAGGGGTTGGTGTTGGATTGTCCTATCCATAGAGAGTGAGCATGTACTGTGTAGTCCTGTCTGTGTTTTTTTGAGCAAGGCCGCTGTGAGCCAGTTATGTCCAGTATCATGACCCCTGCTGTTTCTTCTCTAGAATCCCACCTTTTGCTCCCACACCACCACCGTTTTTACACACAGGGGCACTGATGCCACCTTGCAAGTTCTTGCAGCGGCAACCGGGCCTGCTAACATTGTCGTAACACTTCTGTCCAAGTTTTGCCAGGCCCGTAGCTGGCAGATAGCAGACCAGGCAAGGCAGGACAAGGGAAAGGGCGGCCATGAAGGACCAGCGTGTACAACAGTTGTTCTGGGAGCATGAGCAGGGCTTGTCTGCACAAGAGCCCTCATCATCCTCATCCTCTGTGCAGTGGTAGAAGATCCCCTTGACCAGGCACATGCAGGTGGCTGTATCCACCAGGCTCTGAGCAGAGCACAGGCACTCCTGGTTGCAGACCCAGCAAGAGGGTAAGGTTCTGGGGAGCGTACACTCCGTGCAGCGGCACTTCCCACAGTGCTCGCAGAGAAGGAGGTGCTTCTTCTCAGCTGGGGAGGAAGGAATCAGTGCCAACCCCTGCTGGCCTCCAGTGGGGCACATGCCTCCTGCGGGAGTCTTTGCAGACTTGAGGTCCAGAGATTTGGAGGAGGAGGAGCAGGAGGAAGCAGAGGAAGAACTGGTGAGAACCTTAGATTCAGAGGAAGTGAAGCAGCCTGGAGTTCGGGTAGTGATTGTGTTGACAGGACCCTGGTGGGGGTGCAGGTTTGGGTGGTGGTCAACTGTTGGGGTAGGGGCAGCATGGTCCAGCAGCCTTTGATCAGAAGAGGTGCTGCTGCTGCTGCTGATAGAGCTGGGCCTCCCACTGAAGGAAATCCATGGGTGGGTGGTGGTGTCCTGCTGAGGGTGGGGCTCGCACCTGCCCTGCTGGTGGTGCTGCTGTTGGTGATTGTGATGATGGTTGTGGTTTGCTCCCAGGAAGGGCTCTTGATTCTGACCAAGCCAGGTGATTCTTCGGTTTATAGTTTTCTGGCTTGGAGGCTGTTGGGAGACGACTGTGGGGCTGTCAATATAGTCGTTCTCCACATGCGAGGACTTTATCTGGTCTATGGGGTAGATAGTGAGGGGGTGCTGCAGGCGGCCGTAGGGCACTCGACTGTCCAGCAGTGGCTCAGAAATGAGCGAGGAGGCCACTCCTGGGATGTGGTGGGGAACCCTGGACTCCATGTGTGGGCTGGTGCCTTGCACGTCTTCACTCTAAAGCAGCATTTAAGCAATACTGCAAAGACAGATACAAAAGAGACAATTATGACTGACTGTAAGTTCTAAAGGCCTTAAATAAACCAAAGAATTAGAAAAAACTGAGACAGTGGAAAAACATAATTGTGATAATTTTACATTAGGCTAAAAATCGCAAAACTGTCCAAAGAATATGTCAGTGCATTAACCCATTTCTTTCCTTAACTTGTCATTGACAAGTTGGGCGAATGTAGAAATCTTCAGTTTGTCTGACATAATATACATAGAAAATACCCTTCAATAGTTTTACTCACATATGTTAATATATATTGGAACTCAAGGTGTATTTTTTACTCTCTGTGATATACATGATTTAGCTTCTAAAACTACTTTCCCCTTAAGAACTAAAGTGATCAGACATTTTCAGCTTAACACATAGGACAGCATGTCAATTTGGTATAGTTCAATTTACCCATGTGAACTTTTAAATCTTTCAAACCAAAGTGTTTCAGACTCTCAACAGAAATCCGTTTCCAGGCCAGTAATCATTTGAATGTAGAGTTTCCAAACGTTCTTGATTTTTAGACTGAATACCAACAGGGTTTCAAACCTCCTCCATTCTAACTTTGACATTAGAACAATAGAAGTTGGGCTCTCATTGCATCCTTTCCAAAGAGCAGGGAGCACCACAGAGCAAGACTTGCATGCAAAAGACTTAAAGATGCAAAACAAGGCAGAGCAAAGAGAATACGGTTGCCAGAATAGGCTCTTCAACAAAGACAAAATGAATGCAAAAGGCAAAAGAAATAAGGTCTTTGTATAGAATGTCACATATTAATAATATAGTTTTTAACTTCGACCCAGTAGCAAAGTTTTATCAATAATATTATGTTTTTCTAAACAGTATATAAGCACAACTTTAAAAGTGAGAAACCTTGTGAATGAAACCGTTTTTGTGAACTGCAGGTTTTTGTGAATGAAAGCTGCTGGCTGCCTTCAGTGTTGCATGCATGAATCAATACGCTCCAGTCATGAGCCTGAATGAAATGGGTTTCATCCATTTCATCAATGAGCGCTCTGCAGCCGGCAAAGACCTAACCTACTTTACAGAAAACAAAAAAGACGATTGAAGACAAACGGCGCGGAGCAACCGATATTTCCACTGACCCACATCTGGTGTTTAGTAATACCCCCTAAAACGCTGATTATTCAGACCGATAATTATAATATGAATTCTTTAATGACGAATTATCCAAAGTACTGTGGCACTGTGATTTATTAACGCATATTCACCTGGCTGTTCGCCTATCTTTTCTATCTTAAAATACGCCAGTCTTGGTCGCTGCTTTGCATGTTATTCTCCTTATTTCTTAAATGTGCAAACGCCTGGTTGAGAAACTGTTGCGACATCGCTGGCAACGACACAAGCGCTTCTGATCATCAAATCTAGACCATTATGATCTCCAAGCCGGAACTGTGCTTGTGTGTGCGTGTGTGCCTTCACTCAATATGTGAATGGACTGAGTCATATAAACCGGAGGCGGCTGCTCGGCATACTCAAATAGCATGTTTATATAGGCATTGTCACCGCGTATTCAACACCCCACTCTTAATATCTGCGAATTACAAAAAAGAAATCTCTATAACCATGATAATATAAATGGTACAATGTGTGCCACCAGCAGATAAAGGACTGTGTGCTACTTTCACTCGGCTGCAGTTAAGTGCGTAGTTTGAAAACCTGGATGTCACCGTTCGCAGCAGCTGAAAGAAGCAGATGAGGATATGTTTTGATATTTTAGTGCACATAAGCTGAACAGGGTAAAAACCGCTCAGGTATAATGGCAAAAACACCTGACACGACGGATATGTTGCGCCAACCAGGCGGTCGCGCTGCAAAGCGAGAGCGAGACACGCAACCGAGTCGCCCGATATAGAACATAGAGAGGATTCAGAGAACACATTCAAACATGGGTTTGTTCAGCAGCTTTTTATGGTCACCGCTGCTTTAAAGCCACAAATAGTGACTCGGTAAAATGTTGGAATGCGCATTTGTTGTCAAGAAGCGACATTTCGAACAAGTTAGGTTTTAAAGCACAGCACAGTTTCCCCCCTCTCTGCGTCCTCAACCTTGCGTTTTTTTTTGATACGAAATCAGTGGTTAAATATTGACTCAGTGTGCAAACACGGGTCGGGGAAACAGCTTGTTGCAAAATTGAGTTTGTAAGAGCGTTTCCGAGCCTGCGATCCGGAGCACTGTGGGAAACAGTGCAGCGTAGAAGGGAACTGAATAGTCGGTTTGTGCAGCCACACGTTCACAGTTACAAACATTTAACATGTGAAAAACAAATGTGATTACTTACTATGGTTTCAGGATAAAATTTTCATCTCTTCGTTGCGCACGACGGTTGCGCGCAGCTTATAGTCCAGTCCGGGCAAGTGATTAACTCCACAAACGCTGAGGAAAGATAAGTCCAAATGTGTGGGATTAATATGAGCAAGATATACGACAGGAGAGCGGGTCTTCAGTACTATTCTCCACTCACTGGTGCATAAAGGCGACTGCGGTTGTGGACGCAGCGCTTTGGATATGATGTTGCAACCACCGAGGGGGAGGGAAGTGAGTTTTTATGAATGGGAGGGTATAGGAAAGGAAAGGGACCGCACTGCGCAGATGCTTCAGCTTTTTTTTTTTCTCTTTTTTGTGAATGGGAGGGCTGAGCGACTCGGGAGGGCTGAAATGCGGAGGTTACATTTTTATGAATGGGGAGGACTCCGAATGACATTGCGCAGGCGCGATGCCGAGATTTTTATGAATGGGAAGAAATGGCGAATGACGTGTGTGTATGTGAGAGAGAGAGAGAGGGAAAAAATGGGGTGAGGGTATGAGAAGGTGGGGGCTTTTTTGGTCACAAGGGCAATGTCAGGGCTGATTTACATAAAGAGTCTGCTCATCGGCTGTGGTGCCACTGTCGCTTTATTTTAACCTGATTATTTATCAATGCAGCTCTCGCTTCCTGCTACATGGTAAAGGCGACAAGATTACGCTATTGTGTAATATCTGAGCGTGAGAGCGAGATGTGAGTGGGCTAAATCTGCAATTCATTAGGTTATTTTTTCACCGCTGCTAAATCTGATCTCAAATAACCATCGGATTCTGATGAATGGGTGCCACAATGTCTAATGAAAAACATGAACATACAGTCATGGGTTATATTTGAGAAATTAATAAATAAAAATAGTGGAAATTTGAGGGTTATATTTCATTTTAATTCCAATTCTGGACGAGGACATCAAGCTGAGAGAGGATCTTTCAGATCTCATGTCTAAGGTTGATTAGGATAAATAATTGCCTTCCGTTTATTGCGAACAAGGAGGTGCCCTTCCTTCTTCTGCCACAATGTGAGGCATGGCTACAGCTTCTATGGTAGTGTAAAAAAATAAAACAGAGGAGAAGAGAAGGAGGAGGGGGGAACAGAGGAGAAGGTTGGGGGTTATAACGCCTACCCTGAAACACAAACCAGCATGAGGGCAGGCAGGATTCACAAAAGGACAGGATGTTGTTGATTTGTACCGAAACCACACGGAGGAAATGAGTGTGAATTTCCTTTCTCTCTGACATCCCAGTGTGTCTGAGTCTCTCTGTGTGTGTGTGTGTGTGTGTGCGCGTGTTTATGTGTGTTTCCCCACAACCCCCCGCCACTCTACCTCCCTTCCCTCCCTCAGCTTGGGGCTTTTAACCAGTCAAAGGTTAACAGTTGCCCTATTATCCATTTGCACACATCACCATGGCAACCACTACACTTCCAAATTGGGATTATTGTTTTGGAAAAAGCAAGAGACAGAGTGAAAGACAAAGAGGGCATTATTAAAAGTTATTTGTATTTGGTTTGATTGGGTCTGGGTTACTCAAATCCATGTCAGTATAACACAAAAGTCTAATGAAGTGAATTTAAAATTTGGTTTCTGATCAGTGGCAAAATGAAAAAATCACTCACAGCATTTGCACAAACTAGTCCAACAGTTGATTTTCACTGCATTAAAAAAAAAAAGTTTAATGAGACGTTATCACACTTAATGGTGTTTCTGTTTCCTGTGGTTTAAAATCAGATTTATTCACCAAGTATGTTGATGCATACCAAAAATGTGAGTCTGGTTTCTTGTGGCTCTAGTCGAACTTACACACAGTAACAATTACAGTCAATTTAATGAACTTTCCATGCAAATTATGTTTTGTTTTTCTCTTTTAGCACAATCTTAATAGCCTATTGTTATATTACTAATAATGTAACTGTATATTAATATAATTAGAAAATTAAAAACTAAGGCCAGATGATGTTGTATGAAGATTGTTAAGCCCTTTGAGGATTTGTGAGCTTTATTCACAAATTTATACAAAAGTGAATTTAAGGGGACTTATCTCACTTTTCGATGTTTTATATCCCCTATAGCAATAATGATGACGTTACTCTTGTGTGTATGATACAAATGGCTTTCTATGTTTTTAGCAAGATGATGCATTGCTGACCTGTTAATAAGCTCTTTGTAGTATTATGACTTTATGATGTTACCCTCTGTCTGTAGGGATATTTTTTAGTAAAGCTAACAAGAAGATGTGCTGTAAAACAATGGTTTTCTTCATAATAGACCAACAAATATTCTCTACCATGTAATAAAATCTCTTTTTTTTCCTTGGCGTTTCTCTCCTACACACACACACACACACACACACTGTAGATACTTGCAGATTTCTGTCTGCAGCTGCGTGGCTTGCAGGCATGGCCTACATGAAGTGTTTGTTGAACTGTAGATTTCTCGCTGGTGCGATCATCCAGGCATACGTGTATGAAAGGAAAGACCTAGATTTCTCTCCAGAGTCTTCTCTTCCAGCCTTCCTTCCTGCCACATCTGTTGGCTACTGCTGTGAGCGTTAGATTATAATGGACAGCCCCATCTGGTTCCAGAGCAGTTTGAAATACTTAATGTTAAAATGTTTTTTCCCTTTATATGTATTTATATTTCAAGTCTTGTTTTTTCCTAATTTATTTTTACTTTAATGTCTGGTGAAACTCTTTAGATCCCAGCTAATCCGCAAACATATCAGTGTAAATCAAATGTCACTAAGCTTTTTTAGGTCTAACGCTTGACGTATTTCACTAATCTGTTGGTGTTTGACAAGCTTCTATTTCCCGACTCTTCAAGACACAATGACGTGAGAAAGGCTGCTAATTGTTCAATATGCATGTGTATTTGTGTGTGTGCATGTGACCACAGTGTTAGGTGACAGTTCTCAAATGCTAATCACTGCGATAGCTCTACAGAGTGCACTCAGCTTACATCAAAAGCTTCCTGTTGCAGGTAAGCCATCATTCATTTGGTTTGCACCCCCGACACTTTACAATACACATCTCCCTCCAATTAACAGTTGTGTGAGACTGCAGTTGCAATGTGACAGGTTGAAGATTTTAAATTCTTCAAGACGCATTTCACACAATGCCACCATGTCTCTGTGCTCACAGCTTTTCTCAGAGACATGAAAAAAAATCCTGAAGTGGAAACTTGAGAAGTGGAGCTGAGACAAAACCTGATGGCAAAATAAATTTCCCTATTGAATCACAATTGTGTGCAGGTGGAGCGTATCTAAGTACATTTACTCAAAGAGTGTATTTAAGTACAGTTTTTTTATATTTATATATTTTTTAATACTTCTATTTTATACCATACTTTTTTCAAATATGAATAGTTCCAGCTTCTGTAATAGTAACTAAACAGTTTCCTATTCACAACTAACAATTTGAATGTTAACTTCATGTTAGACGTTCTGAACATGGAAATAATTGCTGGGGGCAGAATTACAGTTCTACAATGACAGACTAATATTACCTTGGCCTAACTTTTCTGTGTATTAATTACATGATGCATGGAAAACATTTAAAAAAATGTATAACCCACTTAACAACAAATGAGTTTGAAAACCTTCTTTCTTGAAGACGAGGGCTCCAAAATGTAGTGTAGACATTGTTGATTGGATATAATGCCTCACACAGAGGCATTGAAGGGTGCTACACAAATAAATTTCCCTGGTCTTAAGTAGAGTTATGTTAACAAACGTACAAATAACCATGTTTGGTCACATTTCTGCCGATGACGCGGGGCAGAATAATTTATTTAAAACAAAAAACATTTATCCACTACAAGCAAACCCTCACACTACCAGTAAAGTTAGCTTTACGTCAAATTAAATACAGATGCTCAAAATAAAGAAAGCCCACATAAACAAGTATCTCCCTTGTATTCTGTCCCTGAGTTGGCAAATTTTCTTCGCTCGCTTCCTGTAAATATTTATGATGTTAAGGAGCACTGAGCAATCCTATTCTACCTTTTAACTCTGAGCGCTGGACCATTTGGTACATTCAGAAGGGCGACTATTCTTACATATCACAACAACTCTATTTGCTCTTGATGTTCGACCGGTTGTGGAGCAGAATGTTTGTTAGTCAAATTACGAAAGGATGTGGATGCAAAGATGCAATACAAGGAAGTTTCTCCCTCGGACACTCACAGTGTTACATATAGTCAGTGTGTGCTTTTGAATTGTTCACGTCTAAACCATTATTGTGCTGTTACATTATACTGATAATATAACAAAGCTTTCATACCTCAAGGTTCTCCCAGATACAGATTGCAATCAATTCATAAGAACATATTTGGAACATGATGAGTAGTGTTGGTGAGGGGGTGGTGCAGCACATCTCTAAGACTTGTGTTTTTGCAAAGTGTTACCATAAGGGTGGATTTTAATAAGAGTTTAGGCTTTGGGCCAACCGTAACAGAATTAGCAAATGTAATGACGTGTTAGACCCTGCAGGAACATTCAAACTGACCAAGCTGAGAGCTGCATTGTAGATGCATTGCAAACTCCATAGTTTGTCTACAGTGAGAGGCGTATCTCGATCATGAGGCCAGGTAGCTTCAACTCCTCAAATATTGACTTCCTTCCTTGCTGCCTGCCTGATGAGGAGGTGTGTTTGTGTGCTTTGGAGTCAGGAAAGGTGTGTGGTAAGAGGTAGGAAGGGTGGGGGGTGGGGGCACGCGTACATGTGGTTGTGTGAGTCTGTGTGTCCACATCCATCAAAATAAAGAGTCTGATGACTTTGGCCTGCCCTCATTGCACCATAAAAGGATACATTCGAACTAATTCACTTACAGCCACTAGAGACTCCAACCAACCCAGAAAAAAAAAGAGAAGAAATGAGCTACACCGACTCTGCTGCTGCAGGAATATTACAACAGGTTGTTTTGTAACAGGATGCTGAATTATGAAATTCTTGGTATTAGACATTTTCACTTCTTAACATATCAGTAATCTCTCATAAGTTACTTCTTAGCCTCACAGCTAAAAGGGCATGGGTTCATGCTTGCCTGATGGCTGTGGTGTTTCTTTGTGGAATTAGTCTAAATTCATGCAGTGTAATTGCTGACTGGATTTTCTGGAGGTGTAAATGTGAGTGTGAATAATTGTTTGTCTCTATGTATCTGCCCTACACTTGTCCCAACCTTCAACCCTCAACAATATATAGAATAGACGATGGATAGTAAATACTACCATGAAAAATCCACTTAATGCCTTTTGTTGAATGCTTTAGTAAATTCTATTTTTTTACTTTTTGTTATTTTAGGTTTTTTTTTTCAAGGTTCCTTTGGAATGTTTTTTTGTCTTTATATTTTTTTTGTAGTTTAATCAGTCAGTCTTACGCAACTTTATTTCACGCCAGTATAAAAGCGTTGCATGAGAACTTGACATTTTAAAAGTTAAAATGGTGACCAATAATTTGAGAGTGACATGCAGGAGGAAATGGGTTTTGTGGCTCCAGATAGTCACACCCATTGTGAGGAATTGCCCTGATTCTCTTTCTTTCAGTTTTTGCAGGTCAGCACTGAGCCCACAGGATGTTGTTTTTTTGTCTGGGCAAGTATCCTAGGAAATGTGGCTACACCTGGTTTGGGATTGATCCTAAGACAACATCAAGTAGTTTATGCCATTGCTGTATGATGAAGATTCTGCTCTGTGAACGCCTGCTGAAAGGATCACTGTTGATAAGTGGGAAGAAATCTACACCTCATTTTGACTCTCAGGGACATTTGAGGATTCTTCGTTTGGAAACCCCTGACCTCGAGGTCAGTTTGACTATATTTTCACAGGATGACCAAGACTCGGGCTCCATGTTGACAAGCATCTGCCCTGTTGAAATGGTCTAGAGTGAAACCCAGAATCTATGTCAGCTGCAGGGGTGCTGCTCTGTTACTGACCCTGACCTCTGAACTTCCTGAGTTTGGGGAAAGAATTTCCCCGTAGGGATCAATAAACCCATCTCATTAAAACACTGTGATACATTTTTAGTTTGGGTGGTTCGAGGGAATCATCTTATTTAGCAGGACTAGACAACTGAAGGTGTTACAGATATAGTCCACGATTATGCTTCATCACACATTTTTCAAATGGAAATTCTTTCAATCAAATGATTGGGGTGTGAATTGTATCACACTGGAAGTTGCTGCATACATATCTTTAACGCATACAGACCACGGACAGTGTTTATGAAGTGTGCGCAACTCAGTCCACTCATTTCCCACCTCTGTTTTAGTTCTGGCACCCAGTGACAGAGCAAAAAATAATTTTTGGTAGGTAATGTAACCTGAAGTGAACATGTTTAGCTCCAGTTTTCTGCTGGAACAAAAATCATCTTAAGGCACTTTACATTGTAAGGTTAACACCGTCCAGAATATGTGTTTAAAATGACAATGCTTCTCTTCACTTAAAGCTCCATTTGAACTTACTCAGGAATGCTGCCTAAATCGTTTTCATGTTTTCCTGCCACAGCCCTTCCAGACACTCTTCACTGTGGAAACTACATTATGCAAAATACTGGAAAAAACAATTAGTATTTTTGAAAGTTGGCATCATTAAAACACTGTTTGAGACCTTCTCTCATAGATAAGGTTGACGAAAAGATCCAAGAAATTATGCAAACCAGGCCAGTTTTTACTGCAGCACTAAAGTTTGACTTGTCTTTTACAGCTGTTGATGAAACTATAATATACTGCACTTTCTCATTTCCAATTCTTTGAATTGTCTTGACTGATGTCCCCACATTTGAACCCTGATGCACAATAACATAAATATACATGTACAGAAAGACATCCATAAGCATTCATGAAGACACAGTACATGCCACACATAAGCACACACTCACACACACACACACCCTAACTTGGCCTAGCGTTACTGTTTCCATAGTCAACCGGCTGACTGATATTATGTCTAATTTCAGGCATGTAATTAGTGTGTAGCCTGGTCTGGTTCTGTCTGGGTCAGTGTCGAGTTTGCGTGTGTGAGGATAATGTGCATATGATTGGTGTGTGTCTGTATATGTGTGTATGAATGGCATGTGTGTGTGAAGCGTGATGTTAGCCAGTACCACAGGATGGGACGTGGACTACACCACTCGAAGTTGAACCACACAAGAAGGACAAATAAAAAGCACATTACTGTGCTAACCCACATAGACTCAGTCTATCTTTGGTACATTTGCTCCAAATATACGTAAGCAGTTATATGTAGAATTACATAAATACCCATGAACAACCAATATGGGTCGATGCTTTTTACCAGGCCGCCACAAAACATACACATCACTCATATTAAAACTCAAGACTGCGCCAAACTAAGCAGACAGACAGCGAGAGAGTTTTGACTTTCAAATTTAGACAAAATATTAATGAACCACATCCCAGTGAGTAGTAATAGAATAAATCAAAGACAAAGTGGGATATAAATGAAATCAACATTGTATGTGTGAAACTATCCTCAGACATGACATCAAAACCAGTAGCAGGTGAATAATGTTGATTATCTCATTACAGTGGCACCTGCCAGGGGGGTGGGATATGTTTCCGGGTCATGCCCACCCAAATGAGTTACTTTGAGGGGCTGTATGTAAGAACGGAAATGTCTGAGTTTCGTAAACAAAACACTCTTATTTACATAGTGTTTACGTTTTTTTGTGTCATACTGTGCCTCTTGCAGGCTCTAAACAGTGACCACACCTTACCGAGGCAAAACGGACCAACCAAGCGGCAAGCATAATGATCTGCATGTCTTTGATAAGGACTAAACTGTGATGGCTAGATGGATCAGAGCTTCTCCAGAATGACCGGTCTTGTGGACTGTTTCTAGTATGTAGTAGTCAGTACTGACCAAAACTGGTCCAAGGAAGGACAAATGATGACAGGTTGACGGGCACTCCAGGCTCACTGATGTGTGTTGTGAGTATCCTATCTGGTCCGATCCCACAGAACAGCTACTGTAGCACAGACTTCTGGCCATGATCGACAGATGTCGGAAGACACAGTGCATCTCAGCTTGTTGTGTATAGGACTGCACAGCCACAGACTGCTGAGTGCACAGGTAGACTCAGATTAAAGTGACTACAATGGGCACATGGGCAACAGAACTGGAGCGATGGAAGGAGGTGGCCTGGTCTGATGAATCACATTTTTCTGTTACATAATGTGCACAGCTAGGTCTTAATGTTGAGGCTGCTCAGTGTAATTCTAGCATTATGACATAATTGGGATGATTCTGTGAAAATACATACATCAGGTGGGTGTATGTAAACAACGGCATCCTGAGGCATTTAGCGCTG
>JAUBNQ010000006.1:17325878-17340584 GCA_032353495.1 Ctenopoma kingsleyae | reverse complement strand
AGCTATCAAGCTCCTCTCCTGTGGAACCAGCTCCCAATCCAGGTTCGGGAGGCAGACACCCTCTCTACCTTTAAGACAAGACTTAAAACTTTCCTTTTTAATAAAACTTATAGTTAGAGATGGCTCAGGTGACTCTGAACCATCTCTTAGTTATGCTGCTTTAGGTTTAGTCTGCTCGGGGACCTTCCTGATACACTGAGCTCCTCTTGTCTTCTTCTCTATCTTCTCTCTCTCTGTCCTCTATCAATACATCATTGCATGTTGTTAACTTTGTGCCTTCTCTCTCCCCTAGTTGTGCTTCGTCCTCTCTGTCTCTCTTCCTCTCTACCATTCTGCAGGTGTCCGAGACCTCTGAGTTGTATGATTTCGCTTTGTAGCTGCTGGTCCTACCAACCTGCCAAGTGCCTCGTCTGCTGCTCCTTGTTGTTGTTGTTTTGATCTCTGTTGCCTGCTGTTCTTTTCTCTCTCCTCTTTCCACTCACCCCAACCGGTCGAGGCAGATGACCGCCCACCCTGAGCCTGGTTCTACTGGAGGTTTCTTCCTCTAGAGGGAGTTTTTCCTCTCCACTGTCGCCTAGTGCTTGCTCAAGTGGGACTGTTGGGTTTTCTATATAGTTCTATATATACTTATATTTTGCAAGGTCTTAAACCTTGCTATGTAAAGTGCCTTGAGATGACCTTTGTTATGATTTGGCGCTATACAAATAAAGATGAATTGAATTGAATTGAATATTGTCTATGCAAATGTCTGTGGAGTACATGCTCAAGTCTGTATAAACACATTGTTTTGGAATAAATCCGGTGTCTGGATATGCAAACATTTTTTTCAGATGCCCAATTATAGATTTTAGGCTGCATGCAGAGCCACGCACATCAATCTTGAGGCTAGTGTCCCTGTTGCTGCGTGATCAGACAGGCGCAGGGGCCCCTGCTTGCACTGACTCCATTTCCTTTCAATAGGATCTTCCACTGTTACAGTTACAGGCATGGCTCTGAATTCCCCACACACACACACACATAAGCTGTCCCTACCGATCCACCATCAGGGGTGGTATATACTGGAGCCAGGGGGGTGGGGAGGGGGAGCACATGGGAATAGCCCCGACCAGAGGCACGCTTCTAGACTTGTGGATGAGGCAGAAAAGCCATTATGGATTGTTATGGTTGGCTGATCGCTCCCTTTCAGCTGTTGATCTGCGCACAAAAGCGGCAGGCAGAAGCTAAAATAATGGATCTGACTTTATGTGATCACAAATGCGTGCTTGAAGGTGGAACAGAACGTGCGTGTGTGTGTATCTGTGTGTCTGTTTATGAGTGCATGTGCAGAGTGTGAAAGACTTGTAATTGTCATGAATCTTTGCAAATTCAGTTGAGCAGTTGGTGAATGGGCTCAGAAATATTACAGTTTCATTGACAAAATGCTCCTGGGAGTTGTGTTAAAGGTATTAGTATGATCCTCAGGTGTTACCAGGGAAACAAAGCTATATTTAGTAACACACACACGCTTAAATACATGCACGCATGAGTGTGGACTCATTCTCCCACACAAACATGAAAAAAGAGCCACATACTGAATGATATAGTTCTGTTCTGTCATGTTTGCTTAAGTTAAATTGTGATGTTGAATATGGTAAACAGTGAATGAGTGAACGCTTGTAAAAGAAGAAAAACAAACTCATCTGTGAAGTCTGAGCTCACTGCTCAGATTTTAATTGCCACTTTGGATCAGTGAAATGTGCAGATTGTGTGATTTATGGACAAAGCCTCAAAATATATACTGTGCTACAATTTATCCATTTGCAAACGTCTGGCCACGGGTTTTTGGAAGATGTTATCATCATTTGCCAAAATAACACAATGACAGTGGCATGTTTCTTCTTGTTATGTCATTAGGCTTTGGTGACACGGAGTTACAGCCATCCATCCACCCATTAGCTTTTGGTCTATAAATAGACCTGGGGCTATTTATAGACACTGTGATGCGTGAGTACTGCTTTCACCTGAGTGGATGTTTCAGTCAATATGAAAAATGGACAACAGGCTAATGTCTCAGTGATGGCCTGTTTTCTGTTCATTATAAAATGCACACAGATCTGTCCATTTTTATTTATTTATTCAGTTAATTATTTATATGTTGCTTCTGCTCATATCCTGAGCTGCCTCACTTTGTTAGTCTGCAAGGTCATCTAGCCTTCCATAATCTTTGAGCATGAGTGATAGCACCTTTTATTGGGACTGCCTCTATATGCCACACACAAGGAGGCAGACATTTTCCCTATGTTGAAACAAGGCAAGAGGCTGTGTTGGTGGGGTTGTGTTTTCCGTGTACTGGTGAGACAATGAAATATGATCCAGAAAATACAGTTCTCTAAATCTACAGGGGTTGTGATTGTGAGGGGGTGTGATGACTCTGGAGACTGAACACACAGTCCAATACTGTAGGATGGCCTACTGGTTACAAAAGGCAAAACTCTTATAGTCTAGGTTGATCAGAATTGATCACCAGTAAAAAAACAATCAATACTAAATAACTCTATGTAACAACAGTCATGTTCTGTGGCTTCCTTGTACACATTTAAATGTTTAGTTTGTGTCTTGCGTGCAGTTTCTTTCTTCTGTGTGTGTGAAACTGACAAGCAGTAGGTGTCTTACACCTGTCTACTAAATGATCTACCTTGCTAGCTTGGTTTGCATGATGATGCTCGACCCACTCAGCTTTTATCTGAATGGAAACAGCAGAGGTGTTATCACTGTAGTTTATGTCACTCATCCACTCGACAGTTACATAATACAAATCGCAAACCTAAAATTGCAGCACACGTTACTGTATGTGGTACTTTCCCTTCTGCTGAATGTGTTTTTGCACCCGCATGTGAATTAGACAGATGGAAATGTAAAGATGAATGTATACAGTAAATAAATCACAGGAGCAGAGTGATAAACCAATCTTTTAAATAAAGAACTAAATTACATTCGGTGGGTAGATGTCAGTGTACAATTGTCTAACATTTATTGTCTAGGACTATCACACTTCACTGGTATTATGGTGTGGACCAGGCTCTTGTGCTCTTTTCCCACCCAGTCTGATAAGACAGCTGGGCTGACTCAATGCTCAAACAGTTATTTCCTCTCATTGTGTGTGATTCAAGAACACCCATTCACACACAATTGACTGTAGGTGATGAAATTTCCAGTGAACTTGTGTTTTTATGTCTATTTCCACCCAAATGACGTTAATCAAAGATATTTTTGTACTGTTAATGTGTTGTCAGCTGAGTGTTAATAATAGATATTTGTTATGCAACGGTTGTTGAACCTTATTCATATCAGTAAATTTGGTGGCAAGAACTTTATTAATCTCTGTGAAAGTATGTTGACATATTCAATATATAAGTAAGTGTATTTCCATTTTGTTAATTTGTCACTTTAAATTTTTCCTTACATAACATAACAAAGAAAGTTTTTAAAAATGAGCTTGGATGTTCTAGTAAAAAGAAAATCCAAGTTAAAGTTCTTTTAACAAACCCCCCAACACCATCACCATTTTCACATTCAAGGCAAAGGGAAATGCTAGTACTAAGGACTTACAATGTATGATGAAATATGTAAGAATTATAAGACTGAACGTAGTTTGTTGATGTCAAACAAAGTAATGACATTTCATGAGACACCAGATACTCTACATCCAGTGCAACAATGCTAGACCTATATTATGCTATATTACTCAAAACCTTCATGAATGCCTCATCATTTTCATACTGATTACATACTGAATCACAATCCAATAATTTGTGATGTGTGAATAAATCTTGAAATAGCTGCAGAAAGTGTGAGAGTTTGTGTCAGAAAGAGGAGTCCAGTGATATTAAACTCCTATTTTATGAAAGGCCAGGAGGCCCCTGAGCCAGAACCTGTGTATTCAGTTCAGCTAACTTCAGTTTTATTCATATAGTATCACATCACAACAAAAATCATTTCAAGGCACTTTACATAGTAAGGTAAGAGTTACAGGGAAAACCTAATAATTTTTGTATTGTATTGTATTGTATATATTGTATTTGTATATGTATTTTCCTTGGGTATACATCAGTTTTAAAGCATTTTTATTTGGGCGATAACAACAGCCTAAACCCTGTCTTTCATTTGAAGATCAGAAACTAAACTAAACACCAATATTTAGGGAATGCAGAATAGACATGACAACGGAAGCTCATTCCCACCAGTAAAAGAATAAAAGAAGAAGAATAAAAGACGTTTCTTAACCAGGAAGGGAGTACTGGACTGATTGTACCGTCAGTGCTGATAATAAGTGAGTCTTGGTCATGTGTGAGTAATAAAACCCAGCACAGTCAGTTTATTTCCTCTATCTGTTTTCTAACCAGGATTATTAGACTGACCACATTGATTGTTTTTTCAATGTTTCTGTTTCCAACACATATATATAAAATAAGTCTATGTTTCGTATACATCTGTATGTGTGAGCGTGGTTGACAGTAACAGCTTTAATGCAGCAATTGAATAAGAGGGAAACAGTTCATTTATCTCATTTTGATCATTGCACATTTTGTCTAAGAATCACTTTTGACACATTCAGAAATGTCTCACATCTTTTTGCCTCTCTACTTCTCTTCTCTTCTCTTCTTCACTTGTATCGCTCTATCCCTCCTTCATTCCCTTTCTCTCTGTCTCAGTCTCTCCCCCCCTCCGGGCTTCCCATGGGCCCACAGGAGATGATAAGGTGATGTCATACCTCCGCTTCCTGGGGATGTGAGTAACTGTACACTGTGTGCCTTGGGCCACGGCAGGGAGCGTGTGTGTATGTGAATGTGTGTGTACCAAGTAGTTTGTGTCTTTGGACAAGTGGGGAGAAGGCGAGGAGAGAGTCAGTGGTGGAACGATTACAAAAGCTGCTTGAACACAATGTTTTTATGTGATTGCTAAAAGCCTTCTCTCCTATGTCTGTTGCACATTCAGACTGTTAGTAAAAAACTACAATCTTTAACTCTGAAGCTGCTATAATCAGCGATTTTATACAGTCTTAGAGGTCAGACCCAAAGAGAAAATCACCCAACCTTGGCATTCCAAGGTTCATAGTTCATAGTGTTTTTCAGCTCTTTGTTTTGGTTTTTGCATTTTCAATTTTACTCTTTTGGTCCACTCTTACCGCTTTGATTCCATAACTTAAGCTTAGTTAAGCTTCCTGCCCAACAACAAATGACACAAAAATCATACGTTAGCAGCTGCCTGAATATAGGTGGTTGCATAGGTCGCTCTGTGTTCCTGTTGCATGTATAAATTAGCAAATATTGCTAAAAATGTTGACTCCTGAATTGAGTGTAACATAATGAACATCTGTGCAAACTAGATTAAACATTGTGTCTGTCTCTCCTCTGCGAACATGTGTTTTTATTTGTGGAAGGTGATTTCAGTCCATGAGAATAAACACAGGTTACCTATTGATCTCAGAATTGAGTAAATGTTAAACAGTTTAGTCCTAAAGCAAACATTACACTGAAATCTACTGTGAACTTTAGTGAGAATTAGCAGAGACTATCTTGGTAAATGTAATTCACAATAATTCCATAATGCATTTACTTTAGGGTTTTATAAATATTTACTGTAAATGTTCAAGTCACACATGTACTGCAAGTCAAACTGAGATACTCCACTTGTTCATCTTGTGTTAAATGTACAAAAAATATAATGAGTAACAAGGAATAAGGAAACAAGGAATGTAATTTTTAAAAAATAACACCGAGGCAGCTGTGTGTTCTTAACAAGCTGTGTTCCCTTCTTGTTTTTGGGCCACTGACCAACCCTCACAGTTATGTTACAGTAACAGACGCACTATTCAGCAGTTCTGGGCATCCAGTTTTACTGTGTTTTAAAGATGACTGACAAGCTGATAACAAGACACAATCATTTTCAACAGTAGAAATAAAAGTTGAAAATGATTTTAGATTAAATAAAAAAAAAAACAACTTGTGTAATAAATGTAAAGTATTAAAAACAGATGTAGCTGAAGTATTTATTTTATGATCAAGCAGAACTTTCCCTCTCTTTCCCTTCTTTGTATGTCCTATTTTGTTACCTTTCCATGAGTCTCCACCACTTCCTCACCTACTGAGGTCAACAGACAATGGGTCACTTCAAAGGGCCAGTTTGCTTTAGACATTCCCTTTGGAGAACAAGAGAACAATTATAGCTACTCCTCTGGTTTGGGTATGCACAAAAAAGAAAAGGAAGTGGGGACAGAATTAAATGCAGGATAAAAGAGAGAAAGAGAGAGGAAGCCGCAGTATCATGGCCGCAACCGCACAGTATGAGATATCTGGGATGTGTGGAATGTGAGGTATTTGCCGTAAATAGCCCTCAACCATTTGTTCAGAGGTCTATTTTTCCCTTCTTTTTATTTTCATGTTCTGAATGACAGGATGGGGAAAGGGAAAAGGAAGAGATAAGTGGTTAAACTTGGACGTTTCTTTCTCAGAATGGAGACTGGGCAGCGACGCAGAAAGGAGTGGGTGTAATAGTTTTGCTTACGCATTCACTGCCAGAATAAGAATCATTCCATGACAACTTCCAACCAAATGAAAATAGGGTCCTGTAATGCCTTGTGCATCATGTCCTTGACACAAATGCTGTCAAGCTTTTTTTTTGTAAGAGGAGAAGTCTTTCTGCTACACTTTGTACGTGAAGTTGTGTTTTTTTAAGAAGAAGTAACTCAGACATAGGAGTGTAAGACTGAAAGACAAATGAAATGATAATGAGATTCTAGTGAGATTAGTACGTTTCTTTCACAACAATATTGCAGTTTAAAATAATCAAAAATGAATGAAAACCAGGAAGTAAAAGAAGTTTACAGATTTGGTTTTGGTAAATATGGTCAGACGGTCAATTATGATCGTTATCATTTACTTGCCTGGAAATCCAGGTGTCCCAGTGGAAGTCGTGACGTTAAGCATGACGTTTTAGGTTCTGTTTTGGTCTTATAATAGCATGCAATTGAATAACACTTTAACAATTGACCAGTATAGGCTCTTTCCTTAGTTGTGAACATCATCAGGAAGCCTAAAGCGTCAGAAATACTTTAAAAGACGCACGTATGATGTTTGTTTTCAGGAACCACAGTTGAACTTCCCATAGGATGCTGAGTAATACGGGACTGGGCATGGTGTGTACAAAGGGTTATAAAAAAAATAATATATTGATTTTAATTGTATAGTGTGTTTGTACATGTGTGAATGGCTGTGATTTAAATACTTTCTGGAGACAGGCTGTATCACTGTCAGCAGTCTAAATTCCCATGATGTTAAAGTGATGAAAGGATCAAAACGAGGTATGACTTCACCGCAAACTATTCCATTGAGGATATTTTTGACCATTGCAGGCGTCATCTCTGCAGTTGGTCTGTGTGTGAGAGTGTATTTGTGTATGTGAGATATCACAGCTGAGACGACAGGCCTGTTTCCGGTCTCTACGAGGTGTCTGTGTGTGTGTGTGTGTGTGTGTGTGTGCGCCTACTCAACTAAACAATAGATGACGGCTCTCTCGTATAAGCACAAGCAGTGATTTGGAGTCACACTCACAATATGTGAGACACTGGGGTGAAGTGTGTGAGGGAATGTGTGTGTGTGTGTGTGTGTGTGTGTGTGTGTGTGCGTTGTAGCTGTACTGAGTGCAGGTGTGACAGGGGAAGCAATCACTCAGTCTATTATTTTTCATCTCTCACAGGTTTTAGGACATTTTTTAGCGTTCTTATAAGATTTTTGAAGTGCCATCTGGGTGTTCCTCCCTGTCTGTCAGTCCCCATACGACATCAGCAAAAAAAACCCTGGATTAGGGAAAGGATAATGTTATTTTAATGTCCAATGTCAATGTTTAGAAAGTTCCTGTTCAGTTTTGTTTTTAACTACGGTATGAAACAGGTTAATAAAACATCCTGCTCATGGAAAATGAAAGATAATTAAGGTATAGTTAGGGACAATAGAGTTTTTTAAGGTTAGTGAAAGACCCTGGTTTACTTTACTTTCCACTGGCACTGAGGGTAGCTGTATTTTAGGTGCCAAGGTTCAGGGTTCAGCACCTTGTCCAGGGACACTTTGACATGTGGCCGCATGAAACTGTCGTGAATGTCATTCTTCTTTCTTGATATGTGGCTTTTTGTCACAGCAGGGAGACAGATTTGTTTCAGAAGAAACTGAAGGCAGCAAGAAAAAAGAGCATTTGGGGATTTCATATGATGGGACGACTGTGGTTGCAGTAGTGATGCTTTTCACTGACCAATCAGTAACCTGCAGTGTTTTCACATCACCTTTTGGTGAAGGTGGGAAAGTTGGAACCTCAATGGAGGTGATACCAAAATCAGTAGCACGTACTGTCCACTAGTTTTGCACAATGGAAAACCAAAACATTGCCAGTAGAGTCACGTTGGTACCATGCTGTGGAAAAATGCTTCTACAGTATTTAGAAAATGACACTCACTCTGATTAAGCAAACTTGGACTTCCTTGAAACTATTTTCTAACCTTGCGTGCTCTCCTTTAGTAGCTCCTCCTGCTGCTCTATCTTCCTTTCAGTTTTTTCTCTTCTGTAAAACATTCGACTTCATGACATTAACCATTCAGCTCGCACAATGCACAGCTACACACAACGCACTGAGATTTAGCATGCATGTGGGATCAATAAAGTATGTCACGCTGTCCATCTGTGGGCCTCTGCGACTTGTGGTTACCCATAACACCCTTCTCTGCACAGGTCAGAGTAGAGGTTTAGGCGTACCTTCGGAGAAGGATAATTCTATTAAACCAGAACAGTGCAGCAACTCATATCTTGGCACACTGGTCATATGCCACTGTGAAATGGCAGCGAAGCAACTTAAATTAGTGCTGTTTTTACATTTACAACGTCTGTACTCAATTTCCCTGTGCTACATTCTGTGGCTAATTCCTAAAGGTCTATTAGTTGACAGATGCCATTCGCTGTCACTCTGAGGGAAAACTGCATGTTTGGAGACCCCTCAGAATGTGTCTATCCAGCACAAATGATCTATTAGGAAAACGGTTGCAGTACAGCCAACCACAAGTATCCGGGCAATTCTTTGGGTTGTCAGAATGGTTGTGTTTTCTGTCTCAGTGCCATCTGCTGACTGATAGTCATTCCGTGTTTCTGCTCCTGCTGGTGTGTGTTGCTTGCGAACAGGAGAAAGGTGAAGCGAATAGCATGCATACAGTAACGTTGACAAAGCAGCTCTGTTTTCATGATGAGGCCAACAGAACAGGATGAGAGCTGAGGAGTAAAGCAGAGCAGCCACAGGGGTTCAGTGATTTTTTATACCGTGAAATGATTTGGTAAGTTTTAAAGGAGCATTTCACTCTGAAAACAAGAAAGAAACATGTAGATGTGGAAAGATAAGTGAACAAATAGAGGGAGCAATAAGAATGAGATGAAGGTTAAACGAGGCTGGAAATTAAGAGACAGGCAGGAAGGGAGGGTAGAAAAAGATGGAAGTGAAGAAAGAGACGAGAGAATATGTCCCAGCTCCAGGGTGTGTACATGTTTATCTGTGTGTGTGTGTGTGTGTGTGTGTGTCAGTCTGCTAGAGTGGTTTGTGTTGCAGTGATCTTGGCTGCTGTCAGGCTAAGGGACTCCCAGAGGAAGCCAGTCCTTGTTCAGTTTACAGTGAATGATTCCCTTCCTGCCCTGCACAGCCCTGCAGGCCACTGGCCAACCACGTTTGTGTGTATGTGTGTGTGCTTGTTGTGTCGGTTCATAGGGTGGCCTGGTGGAAAGGGGAGAGACTATCCTGTAAATGAGAGGTCACAGGTTGTGAAAAAGTCAGTGTTTTTCCAGCAACAGCCATGTGTCCTGTCAGTGTCCTCAATACTGTACAGAACCTGACTTTTTTTTCTTTTGCAGACCAGATGTTTTTGGAAAAGAAGAGAGTTTACATTTAGATGATAACTGTTTTGTTTGTTGTTGTTTTTTTTTTTTATCATTGACTCCTTCTTGGGGTTGAATTGTGTTACTTTTCTATTCCTTCCAATGGGTTATTAAATTGTTGGTTTGTAAGAGAAGGAAATAAATGTTTTTTCTTTTCTTCTTTTACTAGAAGCTGATCATACACTAGGTAGTGCATGAAGTACTCAGACTTTTTACCTAAATATGAGTATCAGTGCTGCAATGTAAAAATACATATTTGCAAGTTGTGCATTCAAATATTTACCTTAAGTACAACAAAAAGCATTGATTCAGAAACATATCAAGAGCAAGGGTACTCAGAGTAATTAGATGAGCAGTACTGCAATATTATAGCTTGTTAATGGGGAAGTAAGTTTTATATACCGTTAGTTCAAGCTGTATTATGTTTTATTAACTGATTATATGTTATATGTATCATACCGCATCTACTGTATAGTAACTTTTTACCATAGCTGTCAAATAATTACTTATAGGAACTCCTTTTCTGCAATACTACCTGACACAAATGCAGGTCAAGTAATCAAGTAGACAAGTAATACTTAACTAAATAAATCTGAGGAGACAAGAAATATTGTCAGAGAATCTAACAGGGGAAAAAATAGGATTAAAAGTAGGATAATTCGGCTCTGAGCCTCCAATGTGTCCAAAAGCACATCAGAAAATATTTTTTTATTGGAAGATGTAGAACTTGCTCAATTTTAAATAGTAATTTGTCAAACTCTTGTTACTTGGAAAATTAATAACTACTACCTACTGTAATGTTCCCTGCCAACTCTATTAAAATCCCACAATAATATGGAGCTTGTTGGAGCCATGAATCAGCTCCAGTCCTCCCAAACATCTAAAACCTCGTTCCTGTGTTTCCTCCAGGATATTTTTCCTGGCAAAGCAGCGTCTGAAACAGAGTTTCAGACCATGTTCTGTTTCAGCCGTTAGACATTAAGTGTGGATTAGATGAAGAATGCTGTTGGTTCCAACAGTGTGGTGAAAATACTTGATTGGGGTGAATGGAGGTCCTTCTCTGCGTTGCGCTGATATCATCTGTCACAACTTTATGGTCGCAATCATTTCAGCAAGGAAAGCAGGAAGGTTTGCACAACTCTGTATTACTGAGCACATTGAGCAACTAGCTAGGGCTCCCAGAACTCCAGGAGTCCAAACAACCCAGGGATTTTGTAATTTGATTACTTCAAATTTGTACCACTAAAATAAAATAGCAGTTAGGTTCTGGATGAAAATGAATTCCTGACCCCACCAGTATTTTGCACTCCTATGGCGTTGTTTCTACAATAAAATTATGTTCCATCAAAACACAGAAAAACCTGGGATCAAGTTTAAGAGACTCGTTGTTTGAATCTGTGTGAAACATCGTGAAGCTGTCATAATGTGTGCTTTGTACGTGAAGAGAACTTAGTAGAAACAGAGTTCCAACAGCATATTTCTGCCCTGGTGCCCTCAAACACACCATCTACCTATAATTAGATCATTTCTCACTTGAATCACATCATTTCTTAATTTTATACTGTATTTTGTTTAAGAAAATATTTTGTAGCATACATTATGTCAGTATGAGGTTAAATGAGAAAAGATTAAACACTATTTGCTCAGTTTTGTTCAGTTAAAGATTTGATTTTAGTACATTTAAAATTAGTGCATTAGGACTCAGCAAAATAAGGTATCGAGAAAAGTGGGAAAAGAATTGAGACATGTGATTTCCCTTCCCAATTTCCATCCCTTACTATAAAACAGTCTACAACTGTTAGAGTTTGTACCAGTATGTACCATCAAACCAGGCTTTCAGGGCTGAACCATGACAACAGCCTGGGTCTTATAACCCATTTACAGCACTTACTGCCGGCTAAACACACGCTATCGATTGCAGCTGTGTGGTTTCTTAGATTACCTATTTTGCTCATGATTTATTTTCACTGGAATCTAGCGAGACCTGAATGTGTAACGATAATAAACGGAGTCTAAAACACTAGGTTTTGATGCCCTCATCGCCAGCCTGACTGAAAACACTACTTGACCTAAAGCAATGCTGCCATCTTGTGACCAAATATTATTTCTAAGGACGAGTGTGTGTGTATTGTAAATTTTAAATATTACATGTTAAAGTGAACTTTATTAATTCACATCCACACATTGTCAGACACACAAACATCTGAATAACAAAATAATATTTATTCATTCATTGATATTGTAATAGTTATACATTTAAATTGACTTAATACAATATGTATTACTTTGTGAAAAGGTCATCACAATACCTTTTTGTTCTGTCACTGTACATGTAGAAATTATTTTCAACATTTCCATTACTAAATATTATTGACTATAATGTTAGAAATAAATATTCACAAAAGTTATTTCACTTATTATAATGCTACAGTAATGTGTTTACATTTGTTTAAACCTAGTGAAATAGGGTTTTCTGTGGTTCATGACAGTAAGGTCAGTATTTGGTCAGTCTCTGACTCCATATAGTCAAAAATCCAATAATCCACACTTGAGTGTCTGCTGACAGCATCACCAAGGTGTTAAATCTGCAACTCAGTAATAACTTCACAGATTAGTGAAACAAAGTTTTCACATGCCCTAAAGACAGTCAGCTATAATACTGTAGGACACACTAATAATAAGATAGCTATTACTGTACCTTGACTAACCAAATCATAAACAAGTTTGCTGTACTCAACACCCCCATGGTGGCAGCTCCTGTTGACTGTCTGCCAAATGAAAACTAAATCTTGAAGTAAATTTGAAAACCATATATTTTATAGGGACACTTTGAGATTATAGCAGTGTAGTGTAGTATAATGTTGTAGACCTGAAAACCTGTTTCCTTGAGCGGCTCATTGCCGTCTTCCAGCAGTGACATTTCATACCAGAGTTCAAGATGAACGACCATTTTTTAAAATCTAAAACGCGCTGATATCACATTTTCTGTTAGCTGTAAGAAGGTACACGTTTGTAGGGAGGAAGTATTCTTCATATTACCTAATATCAGTGTGAAGAAAATGTATCAGCTGAATTAGCCTGATTGCAAACTTCCTGCACAAACATTCGGAATAAACAACATTTAGGTTATTAAAATTAAATCAGAGCTAACTGATTCATCTAACTGTAGGAACAGCATTATGTGATTCCCTCAGGCTTTACCGGCCTCTTGCATTGATTTTAAGTGATGTTTACTTTTCTCCAGCGTAACATTGAACGTTTAATGTGCGTTTAAAGTCTTCAGTGAGCATGTCCGTGGTTCCTGGTGCAGTCTTGCTTTACACGTTGCCTACAGGCCTTGGCAGGAAGAAGATGGCCTTCTGACCCTGGTGGGTGTCTGGTCCTGCTTTGGCTTGGCCATTTCTCTTCAGTGCAACATACCAGTTGTACTTCTGAGAGCAGTACGTGTTGTAGTGGTTTTCTTCATACGTCTCAAGGAAGTGACACTCATCGTTTACTGTTTGCTGA
This sequence comes from Ctenopoma kingsleyae, assembly GCA_032353495.1. Taxonomy (NCBI): domain Eukaryota; kingdom Metazoa; phylum Chordata; class Actinopteri; order Anabantiformes; family Anabantidae; genus Ctenopoma; species Ctenopoma kingsleyae. Next base: position 17,327,136 of record JAUBNQ010000006.1, on the reverse strand, counting down.
GACAAAAAAAATGAAACAGGAATAGTATTAATTTAGCGCTGAATAACACATACCAATCTACAAGGCAAATGTTGGTGTACTAACTAGCTTATGTTGCTCATCTATTGCTGCATGTCACCTAATGACATGTTATTACTCACAGTGATTTATATTGTGCATAAAAAAAAATCTTTGGTCACTCTCTGATGCTGTGACTGTCCAGTGTTTCGCAGTTGTGGGAAATAGGATATTACACAACTGGTATTAGTCAGTCTAAACTTATACTGACAAATTAATAGTATAAATATTATGCACTTTGATGAAAATAGCTTTGGTTTAAAAGGCTTGTAAGCAGTTACAAATTAAAACAGGGTCTCATTTAATCAAGTCTGACAATATCACTGCCTTTTTGTTTGATGTTATACAGTAAGTGTTTGATTTTTCTATCCAAATTGGAGTTTTAAAAATTTGTATTTATGGCAACAGTAACTTTGTCAAAATATAATATCTCACCGATCCGTACAGGCGTCCATTCTTGTTCATAGCCAAGTACCTTCCTGTCTTCTCACCCTTGATGACCACTACTCCCACACTCACAGCTTTCAGCCTGAGGATGTCTGTAACCCAAACACATGACACAGTTTTAGATTTTCAAAGATAAAGTGGAAGTTAAACTTAATTAAACACACACAATGCAATCTGTCACAACTCCTGTCCTGGTTCACTGTCTGCTTCTCCCTCCCTTTCTTCATTCCACACAGACAAATTCAGGATGTGCTCACCAACCTGGACTTTGCCACACTTCCCTACACCTGTTTCTGATTCATTAGTTAGGCCTCAGTTCACAGTATATAAACAAGTCTCTTTTCCATTACCAGCCTTTTGTTATCTGCAAGAGTGTTACAGTTCATTCTGTTGCCTGCCCAGTTGCTGATTATCCTGCCTGGATTATTGGACTTAGTTGGATTTCACCTGTTCTCAGTCTTTTGTTGTGTGCCCTCAGACTTTGCTCCCTGTCGTTACCTATTTGATTTGTTTTCCTGGACTTACAGTAAGTGTCTTTATGTACACAACTACTGTTGTACCAGTCTGTCAGCCAGTGTGTTTTATACTGGCTGTTCTTTGCTGTTACACTTCACAAACGTAACCATTATTTTACTCCAAAAACAAATATGGCCAATATTTTTCAGGGAATGTCACGGCCTACCCTGACATCTTAATGTGCACAAAGAGTAAGTTGTTATGGTTATAAATTCAAATCACTAAACAAGAAATACTA
>JAUBNQ010000006.1:17284034-17298288 GCA_032353495.1 Ctenopoma kingsleyae | reverse complement strand
CCAGCTTTTAGACTTGATGTTATTATCAGTAATACAGTTTTATCCACACACACACACACACACACACACACACACACCCACACCCACACACACACACACACACACACACACACACACACACACACAGCAAAAAAGTTTCATGTTCACAGTTTGGAAGTGAATGGTGAGATATTTAAAAATGCATATGTGATGCAGGTCAGACAGACGGGCAGAAAACTTTCTTTTACAGGTCTGTGATTTTCTAATAATTTCTTGAAGGCCTCCTGCAAAGAACCACTAGAGACAAAATTCAATTTGAGATAATTAAAGATAATCCTCAAATTAAACAGAAATTACAACCAAACGATGACATTTTTCATAAGGATTTGACTAAAATATAACAAACGTCACATGAATCATTTGCCACTGAGATGTGGTTATTGTCATTTAAACTACATACATAATCATCAGTGTTGGACGATAAAGTTGTAGTTCGTTCAAAAGCCTGTAAGGCCACAACAGACATGGTCAAAAAAGATTTCTCTGCTTTTAATATTAAATGATAGAAGCTTGTCTTTCCATCATCTACCTCACCACTAAAATATTTTTTATTCCTCTTCCTCTCTTACAGCTGTGTTCGGCTCACTTCCCTCCTTCCCTCAACTAAAACTATATGACTTTCTTCCTCTTGCTTCTCCCAGTTTCCCCCATCTCTTCCTGTCTCCTCTTCTCCATTTAACCCTCAGTTCATTCTCGTTGGGACTTTATGTCATTGTTGAATTCAGTTTTGTTCCCAGGCTTTATTTAGCCGTCGTTGATCACTTCGTTGGCCTCTGACCACCACTCAGCTAGTGTCTGATGAGTGCTAATGCTCTTACAAGGCTGAGAAAAGACACTTTAGACGAACAGTGTGTTGGTCTCTGTAAGATTTGGGTTAGGATATCTTTAAATTCTCTGAGATTCCTTTCTGGGATGGGCAGTTTGACACATTCAACAGGAATGAAGATGCAAGCGGGGTGTGTGCACTGTTTGTGTGTATTTGTGTGTTGTTGTTTTTAGATTGTTTAGCCTGAAAAATGAAAAATTGGACGTACTGTATGGGGAAAATGAGACTGTTCTGACTGTTCTTGGCTAATTACAGTGAGCCTTTACATTACACACACACACACACAGACACACACACTTGTCGCCTCAGTTGCTGCACTGACACATTCAGATGTGATGAAAGCCATCTGCTGAGACAGGCAAAGAGAGTGTTTTGTGTGTGTGTGTGTCTGTGTGAGTGTGTGCTTTGTCAACACCAGTGCTGTGTCATGTGTTGGACCATGTTTGCTTTTATAAGTGCTTCCAAATGTGGGCCAGTGGGTGCCCCTGTACGTTCCCTGTGTGTGCGATTGTGTGTGTGTGTGTGTGTTTTACTGTCATGACTCTCACATTTGAGGGAGTTTGATAACAGCACACTGACATTTATGGTCCACAGTGCTGCTGCTGGCAAACATGCATAGGTTTTTATTCACACTATTATCACAGTAAATATAAAAACAAATGTTTTTAATTAGTACATGGAGAAACCTCTGTCGTGCACACACAAACAAAACACTACACGTGTATCAGGATTAAAGATTCTGAGCCTTATATAAATTAAAGTTGTGAACAGAACAAATGCAAATGAGGCATTTTGGTTGAATCCAGTGGGCGTAAACAAATGACATGCATTATATATTATACATGAACCTGGATAGATGTGCAGCCAGTTTTATTCACTGTTTTAAAAAGTGGAAACTTATTCTGAACCACTTAAGTGCAAAACTATAGCTTTAATATTACCTCATTTCCTTCTTCGTTGCCTTCTGTGGTTAGACGTGTGTTTCAAAATAAAAATGACAGTTAATGGCAGGAGTTGGGGACCCCCAGTCTGCAGTTAAACCACCAGCAGGGTTATTTATACAAGTGGCTGCAATTAGTATGTAATTGAGAGATATGTAGAAACTGTGTATGTGTGTGTGTGTGTGTGTGTGTGTTGAAACAGCTACAGCATAGCTGACGTGCTACAGTACGCTTTCGGAGAACACATCGTTTGATCATGGTAGTAACAGTGATCATTCTAGTCTCTTATGTGTCTTACATCATGGTTGTGGAGTTTTGTACAGCCATGTGTTCACCACAGGATGAAGCCTAATGACTTTGCCAATCTAACACATACTGTGAAACATAAAGAAAAGTAATTTAGCACTACACTACATGTGCTTGCATGCTTGGACAGTATGTGAATGCTTGTGTCTCCTGCATGTGTGCAAGGATGTGTAAAGAGCAGTCAGCAATAGCCCCTGGGGGTTGTCGATGCATCTTGGCAGCAGCTTGGCCCGATGACTTATTTACTGTACAGGCAGCCAGCTTCACCTTTGGAAGGTGATGAGGTAAAATCTAATTCTGAGCTGCTTTCCCTCTCTTTTTTTTTCCCTCGCCATGTCTCTGATAAATCGCTCACTCTTAATTTTCAGTTTCAGAGGTGACGTCATTGCTGTTGCATCCAACACAAACCTGCGCAGTGCTGAAATGATCTTGGATGTGATTTCTCATGCGCCGCAACAAAACATTAAAACTGACTTTCTTGCTCTTACTCACTTGGACTGCGCACTCACAAGTCGACCGTAAGGTTAACACAATTCATGTCAAAGTGAATTCCAGTGATTGAAGAGGCTGAATTTGATTCCACTGTGATTAATAATCTTTTACGTCCATTAACATTAACCTGCTCTACACAGTCCACAGTTACTGCCTGACAACATATTAACTAACAGGAATTAAAATCATGCCCAACCTCCTATGCTTCACTGTGTTCTGTCTGTATGCACTGACCTGGTCGCCCCCCCATAAAACTGACTAAGCAGAATAGACGGACAAAGGTTGACCTTTGACCCCTGCTTCCACCCATCCTGTACTCACCATGGCAACGCTTGAAAGAAGCCACCTCCGCTTCCTTGCCTTTTCACTCACACTTTCCCTGCTGCTCTGACTTGTTGTTCCCGTGAAACTAGTGTTTCCTCTCCGCTAAATGTCAAACTGACCTTGTCTGTCCAACAAGAAAGCCCAGTAATGCAGAGTACATTCACGCTCAGTGTTTGGCAGTGTTCACTTACATTTTTTTCTTTTTCTTTTTATGTGGGTGATTGATTTTATAAAATAATTTTGGGCCATACCTGGTGTAACGCTTTTGAAGAAGAAGAGTATAAACGGGAGTTTGTTTTAAATTCACACAGCTGAAGATGAAGATATCAGGAACCTGTGTGGTACACACACTCACACTCACACATATATGCACATAGCTTGCCACACAAGATAGCAACACATCTGGCAAAGGGAGAGTTGGTAGGCTGACAGATATTGTGGTCAGTTTTACAGTATTGGGTCCACACATTCCTCTTCTTGCTTGGCTGCTGGGTCACGTTAAGAATTAGATGAGGAATCTGCCTTTGTCTCCACAAATGAATGTGTGTGTTTGTGTGTCCGTTTGTACCACTTGATGAATAGCGTTTCTATTCACATGCTTGTGAAACAAAGCTACTGTATAGTTCAAGCTACTGCTGGATATCCTGTTGATATCACACAGGCCCATTCTTTCGACTGTGTATGTGTGTGTTTGCGAGTTAATACACACAACAGACCATTGTACAGTGCTGCTGCATGGTTGTGGTTTATTACAGATGCTTTTGTGTGTAGTTTACAGTGTTGTGTGTGGTTTTTCTCTGTGCATTTGTGAGCAGGATGCCTCATTCCAGCAGTATCCAAACTGCTGTCCTTCAAAAATGTCATTGCTGGACTGCAGACAGAGCATGTTGCACATTTAAGGCTGACAGTATTACCGCACATGGCAAAGGAACACTTTCCATTAATGGTCCGTGTGATCCCCCAGAAGGAAGCAAAAATCTGAAACTAATCTGTTTTGTCCTAATGTCGTGTTAGTAAGTGCCTGAAGTATCCCTGTGCTACAGCTGACCATGCAGACATCCATGTTGAATGGGTTTAGTGGACAGTCGAGTACACATCATTATTCTCCATTAGCCATAGCTGGAAACCGCATGCATCACACTTGTACATAGATTATAGTGATTAATTGATGTATGTCTTCAACTAATGACTATCTTTATTATCAGTTATTTTCACAGTTAATCATTTTATGTTTTGAAAAATGCCTTTAAGAGTAATTTACCAGAGCTCAGTCTGACATGTATAGGTCTATTGTTTTGTCCGACCACCAGTTCAGTATGTCTTCATTTTACAGTGTGTTGGGCTCAGAAGGAAGTGAAGGGGAGACAAATTCTGCCATCCGTGTATGAGAGAAGAGGGGAAGGGGACAGAGAGGCGAGTGTGAACAGCATGACTCATTTTTAGCTGTCACCGTCCTTCCTGCCTTGACACGTACACATTCACAAATACTTAGCAGCAGTGACAGCAGAGCATCAGCTCTGCATCGTGCAGCCGGGACCTCGAAATAACGCTGCTTTTTATTCCTTTGAGCTGATCTAATATGTTCACTGTAATTCAAAATGTTTGCAGTCCAGTGGTAGGTCTTTAATCACAATAACAACCAACCTACCTTCAGTATTAATGATGGGTTTACATGAAGTGTGCATGCAAATGAATGCACAGTAGACCTGTTGCCGGTGCCGTCGCTCATCCCAGGTCAGAGACCACATTAAACTTTGTGCCATCTCAGTACTCTGAACAATTGACTGACCTCACTGCACTTTTGTTTAAGAACAAGTCTGTGCTGACAGTTTACACTCCCAAGCCTTTGCATTATTTGGAGTAAAACACAGCTGTGAAAAACATCTGGAAAACCTCAACAAATAAAATCTGATTGGCTGAATACCACTAGGTATAACGTAAGTAATTTTGACAAACTGCTCCTGAACAGCTTACTAAAATAGTTGCGATGTGAGGCTTTGACTACTTAAACTCGTGATATCACGGCATTGAAGTAGCTACCATAAATGGTAAGGCATCACACGCTCGCTGAATCTTTAAGTAGATATTACACAACGTCTCTGGACAATGTACTTATTGTGGCATCTTTTTAATGTTTTGTAGTAATTCATTTGTGTTGGCGAGATCTTACAGAATTATATCGGCCAACAATGTGGTTTTGATTTGAAAACTCAGTTTGAGTGAGCTGTGAGCTCAGCTTCGGGCTGGTGTGTCTGTATGTGCACGGAAATTTGAACACTCGTTCTCGTGTGCGTGTGTGTGTATTTGCGTATGTTGCTTTTGCCAGCATGCGTTGAGTACATGGTGCTGGGCGTGATATGACAGGCATGATGTATTTGGGTATACAAGCCAGAAAAAAAATCATATGTTACCTCATCACATCATTTGCCAAAATGACCAGTGAGACATGCGCCAAGGCCAAGTAAGCCAAACAGAAACGCATACTTGTGACTTTGTTTTTTAGTACGGTTTTGAGTGATGTACCCTAAAGTCACTGTTTCCAAAGCAGAATAAAATCGTACTTCAGTTGTCAGGGGTTCAACACACACAGATAAACAGTACAATTGCTTGTGTTATGTAAATACATCTTCATCAGCATCATCGAATTCAAGAATTTGTTATTGTTTGATTAGCAACACTATCAACTAACTGAAAAACAATAAGGTCACGATAATTTCAGCACACAACGCATCAGATTACAGTTAGAGTTGCTGAGTAATTGCAGTGAACCAAACAAATTTGCATGTGTACCAACCTTTTAAATATTGCTGCCTTATAATGCAACAAGTCACCGCAAATGAATAAAAAAAATTAATATCTGTACATGCTTAGTAGGCATGTTCCTTTTCAATCCAGTGGAAAGAATGGAAGAGCCACTGTCCATTTTCAGCTCAGTGTACAATGTGTGTACCCCTCTATGTATATTTCTTTCTCTTTGTTTGGACACTGATGCTTTAAAACCACAGTTTATCCTTCAAGGTTGGAATGTGGTTTCATTTTGGTCACACATTAGTTATTTTGACGCTACGGAGCCACTGTGACTCACTGCTAACTGACATCCTACAATGTTTTTTTTGAGTCAATCACAAGAGAGAGAAGGTTGTGTGCGTTCGTGTGTGTGTGTGTGTGTGTGTGTGTGTGTGTGTGCCAGCATGTGCATGTTTCTGGCAACCCATGCAGGAGCATGGCCTGTGCCTCATTTCTTCGACTGGCAATCTACAGCAGTTCTTTCTGAACATGTGCACATGCACAGATCTGCATGGAGGAACTGTGGTATTTTTATGAACATGGCCAGTTACGCTCTGTCTGTCTTCTCTCTCTATACTCACTGTCCTTTTCTTGACTCACATCTGTCTTTCCATGAGACTATTGATCTCTCTTCTCTAGATGAGATTCGTCTCTCTCTTCATGTCCTCCCTTCTATCATTCTCCTCTTCCACGTCGGTTCTGTATAAGTGGCTGACCCTATGCTGAAGTTTATTGGACATTTTTGCACAGACACACAAACCGCACTGATTTAGGAGCTGACAGCCTTCATCGCTAATGCCACTGGGGATGCACTTGCACTATCTGCCGGTCTACATTTAAGCACTTTCCTCTCAGTAACCGCATGAGTACTGTAATCGGGATGAATGATGATAATCTCTTACTTGGTGGTATTAAATGGTTTTAGTACAAATTTTAAAGTAAGCGGCGGCGCTTTCGAATTTGTGGTTAAATCATTATGAACTCCCACAGAATAAGGTTCAGTAAACTTGAAATATGGCTTTTACTAAACACAATGTCTCAGAAGTAAAATAAAACATCAGTAAACCAAATTCTGTCTTTTTCTTTCCTCTCCTTTTTCTTAGGTCTGTCAACGGCTAAGAGGAAGTTTGCTGACTCTCTCAACGACTTTAAATTCCAGTGCATTGGAGACGCTGAGACAGATGATGAGATATGCATAGGTGAGCTTGCTGATATGAAATTCAATACATTCACTGTGCCATCAGAAGACACCCTGCAAATAGACAATGCTGTGTCACTTTGAGTCACGGAAATAGAACTGGCATATCACTGATGTAGAGACAAACTTGGTTTTCAGAGTCTCAAATTATCACTTTATGTGTTTCTTCTCATTAATATAATAAAGTATCCTACATGAAGTGGCATCTTTTATAGCTCCTAAACTCTAAACGCTTTTTGTACTGTACAGATCCTGAGTACTTGTCTGATGTTAACAAGTTGCTGCTCTCCAACCAATCTTCGAAACTCTCTTCAAAATTCTTAAATCCATGAACTCACACGAGCCTTTCGGTGCTCATTTTTGTTCAAACAACCTGCTTTGAAACATGCAGCAGTCACCACACCCTCTCATGCTCCCTGGCTCCGTCGGTGCAGGCTGCAACTCTTCACTGGCCTGACCCACCCATCACTGTTGTTTTTAAGTATCCCTAGCTATCTTTCCTGAACAGCTTGCTGCTCAAACTGGGCTGTACCATGACACTGTTGGTCTTATGATATTCTATTCATTGTCAGGTCTAAGTCGATTTATTCTCTTAGTACCATGATTATTGTCCTGCAAACAGATCTACAGCACATCAGTTTAAAAGAAATTATGTACAGTAGATTATTTAATAGCTACGTTTACTGGTTCAATGCAAAATCTCACTGTAGTTCTGTCAACATCACCTCATATTTTTTTGTACTGCGTAATTAATCAAGGACATGTGATTGAGCTGGAACATTTCAGTAAAATTCATGAGCTGTGCATTCCTTACATAGTCCTGAGGTTCCTCTCTTTTATAGTGGATGTTTGAGTGTGCATTCTGGAAAGAATAAACTTAGGCTCAACTATCCTATTTGCATGCATGTGATTTTTTTTTTTTTTTTTTTTTTAACGTGCCAGTGCATGTGATGCATGTGATTAGCATGTATGTGGACTCACTGTGTCTGAACACTGAAGTGTGTGGGTATATGAAGTGTCAGACAGGGACAGAGGCAATCGAAGTGGAAACTCTGACCCAAAACAATGGAGCTGTGCCTCACTTGCCAGTGAACGGGGAAACGAGCACTGAGCTGTGCTCACTTTGAAAGCAGCATACAAACTAATCCTCTAAACTGTGGTTTTGTTTTCAGTTGATTACTCTGCTGTGTCATGTCTTCAGAAAATTTTGTAATAGGTCCAGGAACAGAAACAAAGCACCTTCACCACCGCTACATCATGCCAACTTTCTTCAAACACTCTGTCTGTTACTGTTTGCCTTTGCTTGTGTGGCGTTCACCATTAATCTTTCTAAACCACTAACTTTGTTTCTTTCATTCTTTCTTTCCAATTTGCTCTTTTTTCTGTGACCTTAGCCAAGTCTCTTCAGGAGTTTGCAGCAGTCCTACAGAACCTGGAGGATGAGAGGACACGGATGGTGAGTGACCTAACAAATTGTAAGAGATATTACACTGTAGATGGCTGATGGGAGGGAATGGGAACTGGTTTTTGCACATGACCCTTATTTTGGAAGTTGAGACATGGAAACTGGACTTGTTAGTTCAGGAACCTTTTGGATCGTGAGTAATGAGTAGTGAAATGTTAAGAAGGGCCAAAGCAGAAGTGATTTTTTTTCAAGGTGGTGGACCCAAAAAATGCACTCATCAGGCTAGAACAAAATAACAAAAGATCTCTCCAGATGTAGCCAATAAATTAATACTAGAAAAACTACAAACAAACACAGAAAGAGCCGAGAGAAAATTCTACTGACTCAGAGAAAAACACTAAAATTATAGATAAACTAGATAAACATCAGTTTAAATGAAAACCTGATGCAAGAGACAGGGTCAGGACAGGGACCAGAGAATACGAGACTGGGCTCAGAAAAGACAACAGAGTGCAAACAGCAGAGTCTAGCAGAAAACATAACCGACACAAAGGTGTTGATGACAGATAACTCGACACCAGGGTTAATATCAAGCAGTGGAAACTGTTTGTAATCATCTTGAGGGAGTGAGTGAATGACAGGACCAGGGACATGGATGAGCGTGGGCGTGACCAGGTGAGGGTGTGATAAACAGAGAAACAGAAACGTTCACGTTGATTAGTGTGCCGCTGTAACCATGAAGCTGTATTAAACTTCTCAACTTAGAGGTCTATGATGTGATGCCATTTTACAGAAAATAATATTAATAATCATAGTCTACCATAAAATATGAGAAACCAGTGTAACTGTAAAGGTTGTATATTACAGTAGTGTATACTTGTCAATCTGCAACATGTGGGGTGTATTTGTGCTTCCAGATTGAGAATGCCAATGATGTGCTGATTATGCCTCTGGAGCGGTTCAGGAAAGAGCAGATCAGCGCAGCTAAGGTAAGGAGGTGACGGCGCCCGTTCGCGAGGCTGGTGAGAGAAATGATTTTCCGTACACACGTACGCTGTGCCAGTATTGATACATGTATGCTGCCAGCGAGGCATAAATGATCAAATCAATAAAATCCTCGTGATGCTGCAGCTGGTAGAGGGGCACTGACAGATACAGTATTCCTGTCATACATATTGTCTTATCTATCTTGAAAAGTAGAAACAATGGCGTGATATGACAGACCTGTGAGTTTTAATGTGACCTTAAAGTGCTCCATCTTCATTGTGACGTTCACCATCTTCGTTTGAACAGTGCAGCCACACGCTGACCTTGCGTTGAGTGAATGTGGTGAAGTCCATAAAACAGACTAAAATAAAAATAAAATACACATTGCATATGTCAGTCTATTCTCCCATATTGAGCGTCTAACAAATCTGTGCTACCACGACATGACCTGGATAGGAGATTAGAGGAATACAATAATCCTGCCATAAATCATCCATTCCTACTGGGGGGTCTCCAAGGCCAGCAGGGCTCCCTCATGGCACAGCCACTGTTGTTTTAGTCTTTCACTGACTATAAATCTTTTGTACCTCAGGTGAGTGTGCAGGGGGGGCAAGGAAACACTGAACATAAAGTAAAAGTAAGCAAGTAGATACACAAGAGGATGTTTACCTTTTAATCTTCGTATCTTGGTAACGAGACAGATTTTTCTCCGTTTAATCGCTCTGAAAATATTCATAACTAAATGACGAGATCTGAAAGAGACTGCTCAGAGAATCACACATGCTGTTTTGTTCAGATTCGGTGTTTGCTCTGTGGATCTTAAAAAGTGGGACAGCACTCTCAAGTTAAAAGATAAGTACTGCAGTGTACAGTTTTTGGGTAATCCCTTGTCCCGTTTAGTAAATATGCCACGTTTCAGTGTTTATAATCTCTTTACAGCAGGTCATGGTGCATTTACCCTGTGCAGTCATTAGCCATAAGACCTATATATCAGGTTTTCCTGAAATGTACATGCACCATTAAACATGGTATCAGTAGATATTCCACTAATCCGTCCTCTTATAGCAGGTCATTGTTTGATTGTGACATGGTGGCCAGATTAAGAAGTGAATACATAATCTCTGTGGATACTCTAATCCCAGTTTAGCCCTGAAAGAACTCACCACATCTTAGACTGGCACAGTTTCACCTGGTCCTGAAGCTCTAGAGCTTTCAGTGAGTGTGTTCAGGTCCAGGTTTTAATCCTGTTCACTGTGGAATTGATGCTGATCAAACAGTTGCAGAGATAGGGGTATTGTTAGTAATTCATTAGACTATATTCCTTTTTTGTGTGTTTGTGTGTGGTACCTGCTGTACGCAGAAACAAGCAGGGAGTGACGATCTGTTGGTATGAGGGAGCAGTGAAGTCATACTCACGGAAGGGTACAGAATGAGCCTGCATCAAAACACTTACTTAGCTTGACTCTTGTGGAGGAAGAATGTCGCCACTTATCAGGTATCATACTGTGGAGACATTGCCACCTGCTGGCTGAGGATGAAAATAACTTAAAGTGAACCGTTTGCTTCTGGTGAAAAATGTGATTGACGAACGTGACATTTATATTGACTGAGTTTGTCAAACACTGAGTGTGAACACTCCACTACAGTACATGGACGAGGTCCCTGCTGGACGGAGTTCAGTTTGACATTTAGTGGAGAGGAAACAGTAGTTTCACAGTAAAAATAAGTCACATCAGATAAATTGAAGCTGATTTTTTTCATGTATTTGTAGTCAAAATGCTTTGATTACACAGATAATGAGGGAAATGTACAGAAAGTAGCAGAAGTGGGGATTACCATAGTCAGAGGCAGCTTTGAAACAGAAGCCTTCTTGTTTAGAGCAATGCTCATCATTTCTAATGTGTTCTGCAGCTGCTGTCTGTTCCTCCTCTGGCCTTCAGGACTCTACGCGTTGTTGTTGAAACTGGCTTGGCAATGAAAACACCTGTCTCATGTGACTGCAACAGTGGTTGACAACACTGACCAGGCAATACGTTTTATTTCCTTCCCAGTGGAGTGGGAGAAACTAATACACGCAGGCACAGTGAGGAGGACGTGACAGATGAAGACGGTTCATCATAATATGCAAAACAATCCAGTATTGCTGGAGGCATTTTTGCCCATGATAGACATTAAACCATCAATAATTTTATTATCTACACTTTGTGCTTTACTGTGACGAATCAAAATGTCTTCTATGAAAACGGCCCATTAAACAGAGACATTTAAGGGACAGCTAACAGTGCAAGGGATCATTTTATAGTGTAGGCTTTATTGTCATAATTCCCCGTCCAGCGTCACTAAAGTCGAGACGACTTGGTTGAATGTTGGATTCAGGTTTAATGTCCTTCATCTGAAGCTCCAGTCCTGTCATGTTGTAAGTTTTGGATAAAGAAAGGCAACAGAACAGATGAGGGCAGCGATACAGTAATAATACCCTGGGGCCTCTCTGACGGAAAGAACCCCACCCTGACCTGCCTTCTTCTGTGTGTGTGTGTGTGTGTTCACTTCTAACCTCATATTTCATTCTCTCTCTCTCTCCTTCTCTCTACTGATGTCCATGTGTCCTTCTTCAGCTGATTAGATTAAAGTTTAATGAAGCCTTGTAATCACTGTGCTATCAGTAGACCATGGCCACAAAAGAAAGAACTGCTTTGTGTGCGTGTGTTTTCTTTTCCTTTCTCTTGGTTTTCTTGGATCGTCTTTTTTTTTTTTCTCTCCAGCAATCTAAAGAAATACACATCCTACTCAATCTGTCTCTGCTTTGTCCCATTCATCTGCTTGTCTCTTATGTCAGTGATCTCACCACTGATGAAACGGTCTGTTGTTTTATAAGCAGCTGTGTTCCCCGGAGGAACAATGTCAAACTGAACTCGTACATATGTGGACACTAAAAGAAAGTCACATTAAAGGAAGTGTGCCTTGCTCTATGCTTCGTTGCAGATGTAGTGACTGATCAAATTACTTGTACGGTCCTTTTTAATACGGTTAGAAAAGAGAAATGTTCCTCACAGAAATGAGAAGCTTAATTATTCTGGCACCCAAATACGTTTTTTTTTTTTTTTTTTCTTTTCTTTTACAGGAAGCCAAGAAAAAGTATGACAAAGAGACAGAGAAGTATTGTGCAGTGCTGGAGAAGCACCTCAGCCTTTCAGCAAAGAAGAAAGAGTCACACCTGCATGATGTGAGACATTGTTTCTGAGTTTACATCTTTGTTTCCCTCAACTAATAGAGAACGTTCCTCATATTGCCCGTAAATATCAATACCTTTGTTTCTGCAGGCGGACAACCAGGTTGATAACGTACGGCAGCATTTCTACGAGGTCTCTCTGGAATATGTCTTCAAGGTGCAGGAGGTCCAAGAGAGGAAGATGTTTGACTTTGTGGAGCCTGTAAGATTGTCCTTATTACATTAATTTAGTTCAGTGGTTCTGCTGCCTTGCTTGAGGGCACCTTAGTGGTAGTCGCTGAGGAAATATAGATAATTTGTTGCACACATACCACACAAACCTTAGCTCTGCAGGAAAGTACAAAACAGGCTAATTCACTGCCTCTGTTTTAAGTTTTGTCATTAAGATATTTCATTTTTTTCTTTTTGTCTTGTGGCATTTCTCCATTTGATCTTTATCCTCTCGCCTCTCATCTCCTACATCCTTTTCTTTGTCCTCTGCTTTCTTCCAGTGCTTCCCCAGCTCACATGTGTTTTCTCCACTGAGCCCTCCTTTTGCATTTTCTCTCCCTCTTCTTCCAAATACTCACCTCTCTCCTCCTCCACTTGTCCTCTTTTCCTCAGAGTACATACACTTTTATTTGCCATCTTCCTCCTTTGTCCTCGTAATGTACCTTCACTGCCTTCACCTTCTTGCTGTTGTTATTTTCCCTCAGCTGTTGGCATTTCTCCAAGGCCTTTTCACCTACTATCACCACGGCTATGAGCTGGCAAAGGACTTTAACCACTTCAAGACCGATCTCACCATCAGCATACAGAATGTAAGGTCAAACAAACACACACCTCAAGCAACTGCAAAGAAAAAAATGTTAGAAAAGATACAGCAGCTGCAAACTTACTGATCTATGTATTCTACCTGTTGATTGTTTTTGTCCCTTTTAACCAACAGAAGAGTAGGGAGAGGCTTGTCTTTTTTCTTTTTTTATTGAAAGATACATCTCTGAGTCATAATCCGCAAGTCAAAAGACGGGTTCTGTGCCTAAAACGCTTCAGGGATTCACGTTGAAAGGTCGCAGGGAAAATAATGTGAAACGGCTGAAGTTTAAGAGGAACTGAAAAGTCAGTTAATCAAATAATCATCTGCAAATGCCATTTAATACCAAAAGAACAAACAAAACCTCACTGCAAAAAAGTAGATTTTATTTTTACTCCAGTGTTTGTAGGAAAATTTAGAAATTGGAAAAAAAGGTTAAATCGTTGGGCTTAGAGGTTTTTACGTATCTCATATTCTGCTAGAAGTAAAAGTTCTGTGTGTTGAGGGTTTTCAAGGTCAGGTTCATTGGATGAAAGTCCTAAGGTGTGTGCACCTCTGTGTTTGGGTTTGGACAGACAAGGAACCGCTTCGAGAGCACAAGGTCGGAGGTGGAGAGTCTGATGAGGAAGATGAAAGAGAATCCACATGAGCACAAGAGTGTCAGCCACCACACCATGGAGGGGTACCTGTTTGTGCAAGAGAAGCGTATGTATCTGCCCACATCTGTGTGCGTGCGTGTGTGTGTGTGTGTGTTAAATCTCATAATGAGCGCACAATTCAGCAGCAATTTACAGTGTTGCAGTACCATGGAAACATGAATGAATCTGTGTGTGTGTGTGTGTGTGTGGGCACAGTACGTGCATTTTAGTGCCGTGCCGTTTGGATCGTACACGCATACACACACGCACTCTGACAGAGCAGCAGAAC
>JAUBNQ010000006.1:17223331-17253917 GCA_032353495.1 Ctenopoma kingsleyae | reverse complement strand
TTTGTTACAAATGTCATGTTTCTGTTTACCTATCAGGGGCACGACATGGTAAAGTTAATCATATTTAGAGGTATCGAGAATACTTAACCAATCCAGTACACCTGCTAGGTTACAACACACACCAATGATGGTGTCCATTTCTCTCTGACCTTGCTGTCATTTCTAAGGTGTGAACATACAGAGTGGACAGGTAAGTCATTCCAAGTGCAGCTCCACGAAAGCACATTTTAAAGCCTAATTTAAAATGAAGTTGTATGAAAGCATTCACTAAACCAGAACCTCATGAATGAATGAATCCAACTGGCAGTTAAAGGAATTTTGACTTAAAACTGGGGTTAATAAAGTTATTATGGCTTTTTACCAACACACAAACATCATGGATGTGTTTTTCAAATGCGATTTAGTTTTAAGAAAACCATTTTGCACAAATGCATCTGAATAAACTGCAAAGATCTGTAAACAAATTTCATTCCAATTAACAACTCACTGGTTATTATAAGATCTAAAGTCTTGGAATGTTTAAAATCAGCCAGTCCAACCCTACATATTACAAAACATCAGATATGTCTTGTTTAAATTCCAGTAGTGTTCATGTAGCACAGAGCTTCTCACAAGCTCACAAGCTTTTTTATTCAACATTAGATTTGTTGATATCATTAAGTCGCCAAACTTTCAAAGCAACATTATTTTAAATGTGAGATCTGGTATATTTAGCAAATATACTTCAAAGAGGTAAAAGACATAAGCCATAATTGGCAAAATGTCCTTTTATCATGTGATTCTCAAAGATTTTAAGACCTAAAATGTAAGATATTAACATTTCATATTGGGCTGAATGTTTCTAATCTGTACCATGGGACCTCTTCCCAAAAAAAAAGAGAAATTGCCAGCGTTTCAAAACTTAAACAGACTACATATGAGGAAGGATGTCAAATGTCTGATTCTAGTGGAGAGAAAGAAAAAAAGACAACTGTTTAGAGAAGATAGCTATGTAGAGCTTTACAAGCTAAAAGGCACTGGTTATCCCTTCTCAGATACATCCTGTGTAAACATTTTTTCACTGAATGTGTGTGTGTGTCTAAATTTTCATGTGTGGTCAGAAATACATGTCTGCATAAAATACACAGAGAATATTCTTCTTCTTATTCTTTTTTTTCTTACGTTAGTCAGGTGTATACATCTGATTTGTCTCATCTGAGTGAAGAGAACTGACTGACAGCTGGACACATCCTCACTGTCCTTGGGTCCAGAGATTAAAAAAAAAAAAGAAAAGATAAGATTCTCTTACTCATACTCAGAGTATGTTGCTAATTTTTCTGTCTTTTTCTTTGTCCCTTCTCTGTTCTCTGGAAACCACAAGTGAACACTCATTACATTCTCTGCGCAGTGGAAATGGGAAGGGCAAACGGAGACAAGCTGAGCAGGTGAACAGAGGAACAGTAGGCTTGTACTTTGGGCAAGCTGCAACAGGCTGCTAATCCAGTGAGTTGGACAGTATATTAGGAGGAAAAGGTGCTTCTGGGTGTTGGCTTATTAATAAAAACAGCAGTAAAACAGTGGCGGCAGGAGGAGAGATAAGGGGGCAGGTGGCCACCAAGAGAAACCACATAAAAAAAAATTTGATGGAAAGGCTGTGGACGGAGGACAGGGTGATGGCCGGGCTACAGAATAATAGATACCCTAAAATGTGTCCTCAGAGTCATTTGAAGCCAAAACACTTTCTCATGGAGGCCACATTCTTCTTAGCCAAGAGGAAGAGCTGCAGGTTGGCAGTAGGGAGTCCTACTCCCTACCTGGGACTGGTTTAGATGCAGTCAGGAGGCCATATGCTGGATGGCTGAGGCCTGGAGGGGCATGGCAGAATCCCTAGGGGAGGCCAGTGAAAACCAAGGAATCAAATCAGAGCACTCGGGGTAGCAGGTAAAGCAAAGACTTGGGGCCCTGGAGAGGTACATGGGTAGGGCAGGGCAGGATTTAAGGCATTGTTTCACAGTTTAAGGCAGTCATTTTTGATGAAACAGCAGAGGCTTGACACTCCCGTCTTTGAATTTTGGTATCTGGTTGGTGATGATCTCTGCCAGCATCTCTGGGAATTCCACACTGAGGGTTTTATTCACAAAAGTGTAGAAACAGATCTGGAGAAGACCTTCGACCATCTGGAGGAAACATCCAAGGAGGCAAAAACACAGGCAGATTAGCGACTACGCATTGTAGCACCTTTTTTTTTTGGAGGATTTATTTTTAAAACAGTTTGCGTCTTCTGCAATAAAGATAAAGACTTGACTGGGACATAATGCACTTAGTGGTATCTGAGAGTGTAATCACCATGATCAAGTTGCAAATATCTGGATGACACACCATGTTATTGATGTACTTGAACCACAAGATATGAAATAATGAAAGAATGTAGTATATACTGTGTCAGAGTGTGTGTGCGTGTATTTCTCTAACCTCCTGCATGGAGTCCAGTAGCTTAGTTAACTGATAGAAGCGCTGCCAGTTCTGACTAGCATTCTCTTCTCTCTTGACGATGGCTTTTCCCAGCTCCTTGATGTATGCCATCCTGATCTCGTCAAACACCGCTTGGCTCTTCAGACCATCTTTTGGTACTAGACAGATACAACAACATTAACACAAGAGACACACAAGTTTGCAATTTAGCTGGCAATGGCAAGACAAAAACATTTTCATGTTAATAACACAAAGTAAATCCACATTAGACCAAGAACACAACTTTGATAGGAGTTTGTCTGTGAAGAGTCTCAGTCATCCAGGTCACAGATATCTCAACAAAGGTTATTCAGTGGCAACTGGACTTGTTTTAGTTCCTTGAAGACGTTTCACCTTCCATTCCAGAGGACATTCTCAAATCTGACTGACTGGTAGGAGTAGTAGCTTTATAAACCCTGTGGAGTCCTCAAGTCGTTAGTACTTGATGGTCACCTTTACTTTATTTGGCAGACGCTTTAATCCAAAGTGACTTACAAGGAGAAGACATGTCACTGTGACCACCTGAGCCAGGATGTGAACTACTGCGAAACCGCCTGGGTACAGTTGAAAGAACTGGGTGGGTCTAAGGCCACCTCCTCTGTTTAACGAGGGTCGTTCAATCTTGCAGTAAACTGCTTCTCTCACATTTGAACCAGTCGACCTCACGGTCTAAGATTTTGATGTTCTGATTGTGGCCCTTGTTTTTAAGATGTAGGTGAGTAGCTGAGTCCTGTCCTGATGAGCTGGCTCTTCTGTGTTGTGCCATGTGTTTATGGAGCTGCTGTTTGGTTTCTCCTATATACAGATCTGTACATACATCTGTCTGTCAGATGATCAAGGCCATGATCAAGTATGAGAATTGTGTTGAGGCAGACCAGTCACAGTGCCTATGCTGAAGCCTCCAAACCATTAAAACCAACAGATGGATTTAATGTTGTGGCTGACTGGTGTAAATTTGGATTATTCCCATAAATCCACAATTACTCTGCTGATTATGGAAGAATGGTGACAGTAGTCTATAGTATTTATCTTTCTGTGTTGACTAAAGAAAAAAAAAGATAAGTGCACTGAGCCCCTTATAATGTATCTATATAATATATGAATATCACTCATACAATATATGAATATCTGTCTCAAACTGAAAATCCATTAGTAACGCTTCTATGTGTCTGAGTCTGTTTTTCACCTTGTTCTCTGCACCAACAGCACAGGACATTAAAACTTAATTAAGACTGGACACCATGAGCTGGTTAATTCCACACAGATGCATGCACGAACCTCCTAACCAGAATCCTGCAGGAGGTTGAAAATATGCAAAACTAAATGTAGCAGCTACAGTGCAGCATGTGTGGCCTGGATGACTAGAAAATGTTTGGACACATACCCTGTAAAAATCATAAACTCTACATGATTGATGTATTTAAAAAACACACACACACACTGTGCTAAGACTCAGAAAAGGCTAAAAAGCATCAACATGCAGTTGTCATAACAACCATGTCAACATATAACGGACACCTTGACAGTTTGGTACCTGGCATTGATCTGAGACAAAGCCACAGTCACTGCTCAGGAGATATTGCAAAGCTAAGAAGGACAGGATCTAAATAAAATACTGTCCAATTTACATCAGATAAGTGCAGGTTCTAGCTGCATGATGCATTTGCAGATCTGGCAGAAATAAAATTTTTAAAGATTAAAAATAAATTTCCTTTCTGCTCTCTACTTCTGATTATTTAGTGTGAAATAAATGTGTTAGTTTTATTCAAGAGATTCATTATTACCCATTTGTGCTATTTTAATCATTTCAAATTTGTGTTGCAGATGTTAATTCTGCGAAATGTGAAATATGCCTTCTGAAAGTACTTTACAATGCATCAAACTGTCCTATAGGTTATAAAATGCAACCACTGCTCATTATAGAAATGTCATTTCCTCTGCATAATGAGCAAATCACCTCTAAAGAGCATCCTCTCCCCCGTCATTCACTGAGAGCGAGGCCGAAAGTTGAACGTTCTTCTCTTCAGCAAAGGGAAATTAACATAAGTGGGGAAAAGTCTAATTTAGCAACACTTTTTCTGCAGTGTGATTTTAATCACTCATTAAGGGTATATACATAAATTAAAGTTGAATTTAATACTTTTTAATACCTTTTTCAATACCTCCTGGATATTTTTTAAAACCAACACAACCTGAGCTGCAACCGTTCTAATCGACAACCTTTCTAATTTTTAAACTGATTTTCAGATTTATACACACTCTTTTCCAGTACAACACAATTTAAAAAGTCACCTGAACAGATTTAGAGACTGTGATTTGAAAATATCTTGCATTTATTTAACCGATGCTATCAACAAGCTGTTTTTGAAGAATGGGGACTAATCCAAATCTGATGATGTGCCTGGTTTTAGTGTTCAGACACCACAGAACCTCCACACCCAGTGTTAGTGTGAGACAATGTTGCAAACTGAAGTTCAGCCAGTCAGTACACTGAGGTTTATTTTCAATAAATTAATAATGAAAAAGATATAACTGCCTAAAAATTTCAAACATGCACTGCATGTTTTTGGAAAACTTTGCTACACTGCAATTTCCCGGAGGGACTGCATCGAGTGCAACGGTGACAGCAGCACAGAAAGCAAAGATGAGGCTCATTAGAAAAGAGCAACTTCTGCGCAGATTTGAGCAACAATAACCTTGTGAGACCAAGGTTGCCCCATCTAAAGACCTTTACCAATTTGTACATTTTCAAGTAACCCAAGCAAATCACTACGTACAAGTGAACACTAATTTAGAAGAGCATGAGAATAAAATCTCTACTGAGTCCAATTTTCACTGAAATAATCAAAACTGGAAAAAAGGTTTTGCTGTAATGAGGTTTTTCATAATGTGCTTTTATTTGGCAGTTTGTGATTATGATGATTACACAAGAAGACAATCAACAAGCTGTATCCTCTGAGACTGAAAATTCAGACAGAAGTACTCACTTATTTCTTAGTTGATATCACTTTTTAAAAATATATTTTTATATAATGATTATATAATTGTCATTTTGGGACAAACGTTGGAAGCCAACCTTTTGATACAAACAAAGCCAAAACTTATTTTCTCAATTAACTGCTCAGTAACCTTGTCTATGAAATGTTAATTTCATAGAATTAAAATGACACTCTGATAATTAGTTTGTTTTGTCCAAAAAACATACAACAGTCTAAAAAATTTATTTTATAGTAATTTATGCAAATGTTCATATTTGAAAAGCTGGAACCAAAACAAAAATGACTGTATATATACAAATAATATAGGAGGATGATTATTTTCACAGGGGCTACAACAGGGCTAATTGATGTTTGCTTTGTCATTTACTGTCTGTAGCATGAGCACAGAAAATGAACAAGTGCAAGTTTTGATCCTTTTTGATTCTATTCTCTTTAACACTACTGAAGTATGACTAGTACTTTGCATTTGTGACGCAGTTTGTCCCGATTCCACTCAATATACTACAGTACATACTAGTCCACTGACAAATTGTGGCTATCGTGCAATGCAGTGAAAAGGATTCAGCATAATTTTGTGGTTGATACAAACCTGACTATAAAATGCTGTAATTTTCGTAAGTAGTAAAATGTGTTTCATTACCTGTGCTGAGCAGTAACAGGACCTTCATGCACAGATACTCGTCATAGGACACCTGCAGTCTGACAAACTCATTACAGATCTTCAACATTTGCTCGCACTGGTCACTCATGAAGGGCAGCTTCATACGCTCACTGAAAAGAGAGGAAATAAAAGGGATTAAGTGTAGAACGGGTAGAGACAGCAGGAGAAGAAACAGAGGAAATGCAAGGAAGAGAAACATACAAATTAGATTTAAAGCTTTTTCACATTATCCTGTTATTAAATTCTCGATAAATAACCCCAGCGGGAAAGCGCTTCAACCCTGCGGGAGAAAACCGGACTGTGAAATCAGTCCTGATAGATTTTCACACCTCACTTCCACTAACACATAGCCCACATTACTTTCAACCTCTAAAATCAATACGGCACATTCTCCAGATACATAGCCTTGGGTTTAGAGCCATCTATTCATTCTGAACGGCTGCAGACCTATTGGCAACGACTGCACCTTTCATATCTATTTTTACCACTCAGTCAAAGTGTCATGTGGAAATGACATCACGGTTCAGGTCTCTGTTTCTAAGTACTTCCAATAAGGACAATTATTTGTTTGCAGATTTGTCAGCGGCAAGAGCTCAGTGGGTTCACTGCCCCTTTGCTACTCGGTACATGAAAAAAAGCATTTATACCTTGGACAAAAGTTCCAGAGAGTCAGTGGTTATGAAAAGAAGAAGCAGAACCCCTGTCAAGTATTAACCAACTGAAGAAATGAAGATATGTAAGATGAGAAGAGGATTAAATGTGATGATGCTGTTTTATTCCCTTAAGTATTTCAAATCTGAGCTTCAAAAGCTTGAAAGCGCTAATAGAAACAGAGAAGCCATCGGGAGATGAGCCTCTGCCTTATCCCCTGATAGCTATGGACTCCAAAGACTGTGCTAAGCACAGATACCTCCAAGAACAATCAATTTACCCAGCCACTGATTGTTAAATTAATGAGGCTTTGTAATTATCATACTGAAGTATCTCTCTGTGACAGACAGCTCTGTGGTGCAAGGTTATTTACTGTATAGTTCAGTATTTAGTGGAGGCACTGTCTTCTGTCTCGAGGAATTTCCTGATTTGTGTGTTTTAGAAAATTCTATATTGTTTATCCTAACAAATGACTGCTAATACTTTTATAAAAGTATATTTCAATTCACCAGGATTACAGAAATCAGTGGGGATTGATATAGTATCAAAAGCTGTAAAATGAGGATTTAATTTCTGTAATATTCTTATACCTGCTCATCATGGCTGACTACATAAACTCATCAGTGGATAATCTGTAAAAAAAATGTAAAAGTAATACTACAGTTAAATTTAATTTAATTTAAATTAAAAATTTTAAGTTTGTTTTCTAATTCACTTGTGTTTTGTGTATTTGCATGTCCGGCCCACCTTATGATACGGTTTCTAAATAATCTCAGATTTAGTTCAGCATCTCTTATATCTTCTGCAATTTGTTGTTTTTTAATAGCAGACGCATCAACCAATACTATCCCGATATATGTGCAATAAGCTAACATCGGCCTATGTCTAATACTGGCTGATTGATTTAATGTCAGATATAAAGATCAATCCCACTCTAATGTCTGCAAGTTAAGTAAAAAGCTTGAGTGCAGAGATACAGAGCATAGCATTGTATCTGTTGTTCCAACACGGATCTCGAAAACAAACAAACGCCCGTTTCCATTTTTTAGAGAGCCCAGTTAACTCTTGCCTTCAGCTCCATAAACAAAACTCACACATGCATAAGGATAGAATGGCTAGCTGCGGTATGTACCTGTTCATGACGAGATCGGGGGCAAAGCAGAGCATGCTACCGTTACACTGCTCGTATGACCTCCAACCAAGACTGAAGGACATGAGAAAGAGCCAGGAGCACTGCAGCAACGTCATCTGGTCATCCAGGTGCAGGTTACGGAAGCCTAGAAAAGTCATATTATAGGGGTTTAGAAATCACCATCTAGAGATGGCCACTGCTCCTCATAGGTTATAGATTAGATGGCATAATGAGAAGTAGCATGAGTTTACTTGTCGTTAAACAATAAACATTCAGTAAATTCAAATTTAAATGTTTGTCTGTATTTTTCTAAATGCACAGCTCTATATTGTCACATCTTGAGTTCAGAACACTGAACAGAAGAAAAAGTAATTGCTCAATACATCATTAAAACAGGATTACAAAGACAGCTTACACAAAACAATAAAGGATGATCTAGTTAAGTTGACGTTCAAATTGGATTTAAATTGCAGCTTAGTTGCTTCCACACTGTTAAAATTATGACAATAAAATTGCAGATGAAACGCCCCTTCACATTAAATTTGTTTTAAAACCATGGCCTATGCATGTAAGACCTCTTCCCCTAACAGTTCTTCCTCACTGTCAACTTGGCAGGCTGCCATCAGTGGCCAGTGCACAGACAACATGAACTGAGCCAGATTTATGTCTGATTGATCACATACACAGAATTTACAGTAAAAAGAAAGCTATCTCTATGGTTTCTCTGAGAAACCTGACTTTAAATCTGTGGTGTGACCAATAGCAACATTTAGAGTAGAGTAGTGAGTTAAAAAAAAAAAAAAAAAATCTTCCAGCAAATACTTGGAGTGATTTTCAAGTCATGTGCCTTCTTTCTCATGATTATAAACTAGCACTTGTGGTTAAAGACTCTTTATGTTTTCATTTTTGTCTTTGTGGAATGGAAACTGGGTAGTCTTCAAGCCCTGCAACCTTTTTTGGTGTTCATGACATTAATTAAGCTACTTGAGAAAACAGTAAACAGTCTCTTTATGACATTAATCTGATCTTAAATTACTTTAAGATAAAAAAGGGAACTTTCAGCTTGTTATAGGAACATTTGCTTTGCAAAGATCATGATTCAAGATAATCTTTATGCAACAAATCAAAATTAGTCATGACCTGATCAAAATCAGAGTACTTTGGAGAGGCTGGGTGCCTGAATTAAAATGTTTTCTCGTAGATCACAGATATTCTCCTCTTCCATCTGCAATTATGGATTTAGCCACTGCAGACGACATGCAGTCATGTAAATGCATTACATTAACAGCTTTCTTCTCCCTGCCAAAGCAAAAAAATTGAAATTCTTCTGTTCTTTCTTTTGATTCTTTTGAGATACTTTTGTACAGTCTGACGTTAGAACTTCACAATAGCCACAACTGCATCAACTGAGACAAGTAACTGCTTAACCATGATTCAGTCAGCAAAATGATAAGCCTGCAGTAACACAATGGCTCCATCTTCGCATCTCATTAACAGTTTTAGCCCTCTTGATCAACTAGAAGCTGCACTCAGTGAAGAGCACTATCAGAATAACTGTTTAGACTAGAGCAAGGTCTTATCACCTATCACCTATTAGAAGGAACAGTCTGGCATTTTGAATTATGACAAGTTGTGTTTCTTCACTGGAATTCGAGCTTCTCGTATTCTTCACTTTTACTGAGACATGATAATTGTGCTGGCAAACGTATGCTACAGTGTGTCAGCTGGAGGGCAAAAAAATGAAAGCCATTGTGTGGGATGTAATATCTGCAAATGTTGCATGTTGCAACATTCCCTTTTTTATCTAAAAGTGATGTAACTTCATTCAATAACTGCATGTATTACAAGTAACAAATTCCATCAGTAATTTGGTCCACTTCAACGCACATTATACAAAAAAAAAAAACCCAAATCAAAGGCAACACATGGTAAGGAGTGGCACCAACCTGGCAGCGACTTAGCCCACTTGACTGCAGAGACGACCTGCTGTCCCCCAAGCCTGTTTAGAGTGGTCATGAGTCGTGAGGAGGTCTCAGGCAGTGTGCAGTCATAGCCGGAGTAGATGATTTCTGGCTCAATGGCCTTGAGCACAGACAGCATGGTGGGCACGAGCTGGGGCATGCACCTTGGGATGACTGGAATAGGCATGGTGTTGACGGGCCCTGATGATTCAGATGGCCGGTTCCCCGTTTTCATCTTGATCAACTTCTTGTTTTTCCTTGCTGTGGTGCATGGTTGGACAGAGGAATACAAAAGGAGGAAAGGAAACATTTAAAAGAAGGGAACCAAGAAGGAGGAGGATTCAACATCTCATTTAATCCATGTATTGGCATGTGACTAGTAATACCCCAAGTCCTCAAAGCAACTCCATTTCTCAGAGGAACAGTTTTTTCACACTGGATTTGTCTTCAGTTTGTCTTGGGCGAAAGAACTTGAAATTGTTTTGTTTTTGCTCACAACGTGCACATCATCTGGGCATCGTTTTGACAATTTCTCCCACTAAATGTGCAAAACATGCCAGGGGTTGGGAGGTTACCATGAAAAAACATGTTTTTTCCAGCCCTCTACCTTTTTTAATTTCCTCCCCTGGTGTTTCTATGGCAACTAAGAGCCTTTCTGGTGGGAGTTTGTCTGCTGATGCACTGACGTCCATCAAATCTCTTTCTCTGTCTGTCTCTCCCTGTTTATGGAACTACCTTCACCTCTGTCTGACAAACGCTGCACTATTTGCATGCAATCTCACTCAAGACTGATTTGTACAAACTACTGACAATTCAGTCATAAGGGAGCATCAGCTAAAATAACACAACAACCAAGCACTTAAGCAGTTGTTCTGCTCCACCTGTTGCTTCCATAACGTTGACACAGCTCAATGGTTGCACTGTGTCCTTAACATTTATCTCCTGAAGCAGAATCAGGTGAAACATCACCACGTGATTCAAGGCAGTCAACTTGGTCTTGACAGTGGATAATGTGTTGACGACGTGGTGCTCTCTCATTCTGCATGGCCTGCATGCCAGCACATGTGTACAAAAAAGCACATTCATAGACAACAGCATACTCACAGGTTCATTGAGGAGTGACTAATACCAGCCGATCCACATTGCACTCATTCGAACTCGCTTAGAACAAAACGTTCATGTCCAGGTTGTTCAGGTACATGCCGTTCTAGAATTTTATGTATTTTTTTATGTAACTTTGAGGAAATAGATAAATTTAGAATTGTTGCTTTATTGTTCTCAAATGCACATAAACCACAAACTATAGAAGCGTTTTCCGAAGGCAACAAGTTATTTGTTTCAGTCTCTGTTGCAGTTTTGACCAAGGATAAGATTTTAACCAAAACTTAAGATTGTTATTATCCAAAAAAAAAAGTCTTAGAGCAATATCAGCACAAAATTATTTGTATAATTATCTTGAAAATGTATGGTGTTTAAAATTTGGGTCAGTTCCTGGAAACCAAGAAATGTAACTGAACTCTATCTGCCAGGATCAAGTGTCCAACCAGGAGCATGCTGATGTCCTGCTAAAGGTGAAAGTTGATAATGGACATTCAACCAAATATTAGGTGTGTTACATTTATCATTTTGACCCTGTGGTGATTTCAGAAAAATGGGAAATATGTGCACCAAATTCTTGGGGTTTTCTTTTATTAATTTTCCTCATGTTGTACTATTCAATCATTCAGCCCCAGAAATAAACAGAAAAAAACAATCAATGAAAACCAAATAACATTCATGTCCATGATGAATTTATGTAATCTTCTGACTGCAACTTTAAGTCCTATTTAGTAATAACCAAAAGGAACAACCTGCAGGTTGTTGTATTATCCCAGCATGTAATTCTCTGTCATTTAAGCTTGACATGTTGTGACATGAGAGCTAGTGGTGTGTGCTCATTTTCCATTATATCTGGATGATGTTGAGCTATGTAGAATCCAAACATACTAGAGATTATAATGGAAAGAGTGTTTGGCAGTGTGATGATGACAATGACAAGGAAGTCAGTTGGTTTAAACACTTGTCAAAAAGAATTTTCATAACAAATCCCTCTATTGTTTTTTCATTATCACATAAAACCGCACTGGCAAAAACCTTGTTTACTATTTATTTGAAAAGAAGGTGGCTGGAGTACAATTCATTCATTTCTCTGTTATTCCCTACTTCTCATTTGAATAACATGGATAAGGAGGATGTCAGTAGAGACCATCAGTCCTCCACAGTTCTATTTTGCTCGGTATTTTCTAAGCCATGCTGACCTTTTGAGTGATCTGTTCAAACATATTCCATTTCAACAGAACACAGGTCATATTACAAAAGCTAAAGCTGCTCTGTCACTTCATTATGACGTTAAAGTCATTTTCTGAGTGGGATCATTTAAGGCAAGTCTGGCCTGATTTGAAGAAGGGTCAGACTATTTACCTTCCAAGTTCATTCCAGCTTGAAGACACTTCCTGAAGCGGCAGGCTGGACAGTTCTTCCTGCGAATCTTATCAATGATGCAATCATTCCTCCCTGCACACAGGTAGTTGTGCTGGCCTGTGAAGAAGAAGTAGGAGAAAAAAGGGAGATTTATTATCTAGATAAGAAGGTTTGAGAAGGATTAGCCTCAGCAGTACTGTATTATGACCATACCAACCACCTGTTGATTCTACAGTAAGCCTGGTAAGTCTGTTGCATCCTTCTGCTGTCCACAGCTTTACTTCCTCAAGTGTGCGCTTGGCACAATCCACGATCATGAACAGAGCTTTTCCAGCCAGTCTGAACACTTTCCTTTTCTCATAATTACTCTTTTGCTAGTCGAGTATCAATGTCCAACATAATTAGAATATGTGGAAATGAACCAGGCAGCAACAGATATTCAGCCTGCGGGAAGAAGTTGAGCTGCCTCAATCAAACGTTTTAGGAGAAATGTTTGTTAACAAGCAACACTATTCAAAGGAACGAATTTAATCAGATCAGATGAAAAGATCAACCCCAACAATGTGCGTGTTTCTGAAAACTTTCTGATGTCTTTGCAGTGTCTGTGGCTCTCCATCCCAAGCACGTAACTTAAAACAGCTGAGCACTGTAGTTTTTAGCAAAAGTTGATCAAAGGGCACTTTTTTCAGCCACAAGTCTCAGTGTTCCAGGGAGTATTTACAGCATCACGACAGCGTATGTGGTACAGACTGAAAATAAACTACATGACAATGTGCGTGTTCATGTTTGCCAGAGCAACACAGCAGTTGATTCATGTGTTTTTAATAGTTTGTGGACAACAATGGAGTTCT
Source organism: Ctenopoma kingsleyae (assembly GCA_032353495.1). Lineage (NCBI taxonomy): Eukaryota > Metazoa > Chordata > Actinopteri > Anabantiformes > Anabantidae > Ctenopoma > Ctenopoma kingsleyae. The sequence goes on along the minus strand of JAUBNQ010000006.1, from coordinate 17,240,712 downwards.
GTGGCGCGCGAGGAATCATTTACTGTATACCACGCTTTGTCTACAACCTCTACACAGATAATACTTTGTAGATTTGCTGACAATAAAAGAATTACAGCATAGCACCAGATTTTAACTTAAAGACACTGTTGTTCACTTTTGCAGGTAGTTGCAACAGAGCTCACATCTGACCACACCTTATGTATAACATATATAAACAGACCAATTTCTTCCTGTTGTTGTTGGCTTATTGTGCCATTTCCTGGGAACACTCTTGTGATTTCCTTTCATCTTTTAGGCCTTGTTGCTGATACTTGTGCTGTCATCATGTTGACTAGATTCAGGTTTACCTGCTGGACTAAAGAATACACATAGCATTTCAAATCAGTATTTCCTCATAAATAGAAAAATACCGTAGTGTACTGAGTAAGACCTCCAAACCTCACATTAAGCCTGGAAAATCTATTTCACATCATGTTACTATGTTAATTTAGTGGAAGTAGCCTGTGCCACAGACCAACAGTCTATTTCACTCTATTGCCCAGACAGGATTATCATGCTAGTAGCATCAACACATTATTCCGAATTCAGACTTAGAAATAATCAATCTAACAGACAAAATTCATAAGGGGATGCTCCATGTCCCATGCTAAGCATGCTGTGGTCATCTTTACTTTCAATACTTGACAGCTATTCTATGAAATACAACTGTCATGGCTATCTTGAATAACATCTGACGATGTAGATGAGTCACTAACCTAAGTAAGAAACTTCACATCTGCTGCTGAGATCATGTAACACTGTGGAAAACGGAGCGCATAGCCAATGATTTAGAAAAGCTTGTCATTAATGTTATCTGCCAGTGAGAGAGAAAAAAGATCAGTAATGGAATCTATCACATTTTATAGAAGTGAAACATGTTAATCAAAGCTGAAATCATGCATGCAAAGTTAGCTTTTTATTGTTGTCATGGGTTGTAATAATGTACTATAGTATATCACCACACTGCCCTAGAAAAATTATTACATACTCCACTCTACATCACCAATTACTGTAGATAGGGATAGGTAAGGTAGAGGGGCTCACACATTAGTCACTCCTAGTATAACAGGATTACTCATTGTAGAACACATCTGCACAGGCCATTACTAGCAGAAGACACAATAAATAACCCTCAAATGTGCAGTGTTCTTATTGTTTTGAGATCTGAGACTAGTTTTATTTGTTCTGCCGCTACTCTCAAGAAACTCTGTAATTATTGACTGAGGAGAACTTCATTGACTGAAACAAGACAAAGTGTCATGACAAAATACCCTTCATTGTTGGTACTGATCTTTGATATATCGTGTGTTTGATGCAGCTTTTTGAACTAAAGGGCATTCAATAATAGTGTTGGTGTTGAATACTACTAAGATAATACTATATGATGTGAAACTTTTTTCCTTTATCATTACATCACAGTGGAGCAAGGACATGATAGCAGCATACTGTAATATACAGGCTACTATTGCATATATGTGTTTGTACCTCACAATTAGCAGTATTACCAATCTCTGCTGTACAAAGAGCAGAAAAGTAAAAAACGTTGCAATGCCAGGAAGAATCACAGTGAGACAACAGCTTTAGCCAGAGCTTGTAAATGACAGCTACAACATTATGTGTGTGTGTCATCACAATCTGCCATAAGCAGATAAACAGTGCCTAAAAATAATATCCTTCTTTAATTTAAGATTAAAACTAAATTAAATAAATCAGTCAAAGTGCTTTAACGCCTTCAATATGCAAGAATATATGGGAAAAGAAAGCTGATACAGAACAACAAATCTGTTCTTTTTCGATCACGGTTTTGTGTTCCTTTCACCAAATTACTGTGTACTGTACAGTAGTGACTCTCATGAACATTTCTGCTGAGTAGTGCGTGCCAAGAAAATGACTGCAAGTCAGTAGTTATGAGTGAGTTTTGACTATGCTGTTCATATCTGACAGGCTGTCCATACACTGTATCGTGCCATCTGTCAGATATCTGTAACACTGGCCTATGCAGTTACCTCAGTAACAGTGACTCAGTTCATATTTAATTTCCTTTACCATGCAGAGCACTATATTACTTTGGCCACAAGGAAATAACGGCTGAGCCTAATACAGCAGTCTAAATGCCTGTAGTCTACTGTGAGCACCAGCAAACAATGAATCTGGGACATCAAGCCAATGATTAGCTCAGCTTAATGACGCTTCAGATCAGCAGTGCCCTACATTGATGGTAGCTGAAGCTAAATAAATTCTGTAATCAACATGGAGCAAACAGTTGTCTGTGCTCAGCATGTGCTGCACTTTGAAGTAGCAACACACAACTAAAGTAACAATCATGTCACAATATCAAATCTCAGACAGAATCATCTGTGAAAATCACCTTCTACTAATTCTGTTCTACACAGGGTGGAAATCTATCTGCAGAGTGACAACACCCTAGCAGCCCGCAGGCTGCCAGTTGCAGTGATCGCTGCTATCACAGGAAGTCATTGCAAACAACAGCGTAACCAGCCATCTGTGGTGTCAAATGTGCCAGCTGAATCCCACTGATATCCTCTCTCCCTTAACCTGCCCTAATCTGTTAACACGGGCCTGGCGAAACCCCACAGCACTGGCTGGTGAAGCCTCTAGCTGGGTTTGTAGCTAACACTAGCATGATGGGCTGCAAATAATGAGTGTTTGTTCAGTGGGCCTTACAATCCATTTATTGCAAGTCATTTGAATTGGGTTCTATATTGCAAACAATCGAAAAAGTACATTTTTCTGCTATGCAACAATCAGTAAAAATATGGTCTGCAATTTCAGAATTTTAATTTAGTCCAAAAGGTACCCTAAAACCACCACTTTCATGCCACTGTCTCCAAAACACAAAACCTAGGACTAATGACATGGAGGAAAAACAATGTACTGCAGAAACATTTCTTTTGGGATTTAAATGTGGCACACTGTGCTGTGGAAACCAGTGTGGACAGTTAATTCTAATTTACATATATAAGCTTTAGAAATAAACAAAAACAAATAGTGCTGTTAAGAATTACACTATGCAATAATGTGCAGTTTATTTTGCAGAAACGGGGAGAAATGATATTGACAATTTTACTTTATTTATTATTGATTATCAGCAAAACCCAATATTTATAATCTTGGACTCAAGTGTACTCACTTATTTAACGAAGCTGTGTTATTTAATGTTGTTGAATGCTTCCATTGAGGAATTAAAAATGACACACCCGGTGACTAAAATGCAACCTTAATTCTTTCAACAGGTCCCAGAGTTTACTATACAGTAGCTTAGCGTAAGAGTAGTAATACACTATAAGCATGTTCACATATTGACTGACGTTTACTTTGGATAAAAGGGCGAGGCTCAGTCAAAAGCTTAAAGGAAATAACTGCGGTGCCACCGGGCTGTTCAATCAGTGTGAGTCATAGAAGTTAACATCAGAGGAGATGATCCATGTATCTGGGCAGATTGGTCATATTTCAGTGCTGAAGGAGTACAGGGACATGCGAAACCAGAGGTCATACTATTACCATTATCATCATCATCATAGTTATTATTGAAAGTGTTTTGTTGTGCTCTCCATCATTCACCATAGAGAGAATCAGAGAACGGAGAGGGGGGGCAAAAACAGAAGTTTTGTTTGTTCTGTTGTTCTTCTAACTGACATGAAAAAAAGAGGTGAGTAATTTATGTGCATTTAGTACCCGTGTTTATGGTGTTAATGGTATAGTTGTCAAGATGGCACCGCGGACGGCTGCCTTGGTCCATCGCTCTCTAGGACTTCTTCCTTTCTGTCTTGTTTTTTCTACTTTATGTGTGTTTGTGTACTCTAATCCTATTACATATACCAGAGCAGACCTGCTTAATATTGGACAATCTACTCCGGACTTTCCCCCCCCCATTTTTATTGATCCTGGGAAATACTTGGAGGCCCTGATCAGGGGAGCAGCGGTCGCCTATGGGACATGGAGAAAACGCAGACGAGGGAAGCACGAGGGAAGCGCGCAGGTGTGCTTGTGAAGTTGTGGCAGCAATACTCAAACTCAGTTTTTATAGCTCTGGGAGATTTTAACAAAGCTAATCTGAGCCACGAGTTGCCCAAATATAGACAGCATATAAACTGCCCCACCAGAGAAAACAATACATTGGATCACTGTTACACAAGCACGCATATCGCTCTGTCCCTCACGCAGCGCTGCATGATCCATCTGTTCCCAACCTACAGGCAAAAACTTAAATATTCAAAACCTGTAGTTAAATCTGTGAAAAGATGGAGGGTTTTTGAAGACGCTGCCGACAATTTGGACGATCAGACTGACACTGTGACATCATACATCAGTTTCTGTGAAGAAGTGTGTGTGCCTACCAAGACATGTCGCACATTGCCCTGGTTCACAGCTGAACTGAGACAGCTCCGTCAGGCCAAGGAGGAGGCTCATAAAAGTGTAGACAGTCTTCTGTATAAGCAGGCCAGAAATCTACTGACAAAGGAGATCAAAAAGGCTAAAAGACAATACTCAGAGAAGTTAAAAAACTAATTCTCAGCCAATGACCCTGCGTCAGTTTGGAGAGGCCTGCAGGACATTACAAATTACAGTAGACCCTCCCCACCTGCTGAGGGAAACAAAGAGCTGGAAGACACTTCGAATGACTTTTACAGGTTTGACAGTCAAAACCCCACATCTCTCACCTGCACCAGCTCAGTGTGCACTGCACCCCTCACTCCCCTCACCTCTCCCTCACCCCTCCCTCCTCCTCCAGTCACCCAGACTCCCCTGATCTCCCCCTTGCCTCCCCCTCCTCCTCCAGATACCCTTCTTCCTGAGCAACAGGTCACAACAGGTAAAGATGGGAACAGTATATACATACATTCATACATGCCACATCAGCACCGGTGCCCCACAAGGCTGTGTCCTCCCCCCTCTACTCTTCTCCATTTACACAAATCGATCTCATCCGAGATGATGATGAGTCTGCATACAAGCAGGAGGCTGAACGGCACTCTGGTGCAGTCACAACAACCTGATGCTGAACATGCTCAAAACTGTGGAGATCAGATTTTATTGGTGCACCTCTGCCCTCTCTTCAGGTCCTGTGCACCTCTAGAGTCAGAAGGCGGGCAGAGAAAATCAGCACAGACCTCTCCCACCCTGGACAAATCCTCTTCCAGCTAGGGAGCTCTGTTTGCTAGAACTACCAGACACAAGAACAGTTTCTTCCCTTAGGTCATAACACTGATCAACAACTGATGAACATAAACTACACACTACAATACAAAACACTGCACCTGATGATCACTGAATACTTTTTCTGTATCTGATAAAGAGATTTAGAAACATAAGAAGTGGAGAAACAGTATTAGAGCAAGAAATAATGCACAGTAGAAAAACTACTTGTCCAATGTATTCCTGCCCTTCCCATTGCATGATTTTTTCAGGGCAATTAGATTCAACATAAGTGTCCTGACACATACGCTGCTTGCCTGAGATATTAATTTAATATTGTATTACAAGGTATGAAAGGTCTGCAAAGCAAAGCAGTAGAACTAGTAGCTGTTTGACAAGCTCAATAAAATCCTATAACTCCTCTGTAAGGCTGAACTATGTTAGCTAGTATCATGATTTGATACAGGGCAAACAGGAGAGAGGAGAAGCTGACACATGAGTCAAGACTGCCATTCAACACCACAATAATGCAACTGTATGATGTGTGTCTACTAAAGTGTGACAGAAAATCTACTGTTTGGCTCTGACCTCGAATTATGAGATATAATTCAGTTTTGTGCTGCAAAAAAAGAAAAAAGTGCTACAACTTTAACGAGTGACCTTGAGTAATTGAAAGGGAAAAGTATTTCATATCAGAATCAACCATTGCTAATAGGCTCACATGTAGGTGCGGATTAATGCACATGCTGGCCTTGGCTGTAGCCTAGGGGCCCCATGTGTGCAGGGGAAGAGGAAGAAAGTTACAGTCTGTGTTTCCAAGTGTTGATATAACACTCCAGATATTTGTGACTGTAACGAATGCTAGCAGAGAGTGTTCATTTTCAAACCTGGAACTAATTAAAAACACACTGAGATCCACAATGGGCCAAAACAGACTGAGTCACCTGTCTCTGATGTCAACTGAAAGCGAATTGGATTTTACCAGCCTCATCGAGGACTTTTTTGTCAGGAAAGCAAGGAATAAAAAAATGTAAGAAAATGTGTATTTGCTGTATGATTGTGCTGCTGTTGTGTTATTATTGTGTACTGATGTGTTAGTGTATTGTATTCTTATGGGTCTTATTAGTTTTATTTAATTTGTGTCTCTCTAAGTATGTTATGATTTTGCCTCAGTAATATATTATGGTCTGCACTACTGCCGTTATTGCACCTGTTGCTTTAGAAAGCTAAAAGCGGTTACTAACTTAATTTCTTAATGTCTTAATGCCTTTTTATCTTTAGAGTTGCTATTTACAATAAAGGCTGTCAAGGTATTTCTGCGGATGTTTGTTCATTCTAGTGCGCCTCGAGTGGGTGCATTTCTGCCATGTAATATTCTCGGCACGCTATTACACATGGCATTAAATTATTTTTTTCTGGTAAAACATTATGAATAAGTGGGGCTGTCTATTACCTCTGCAACCGGGGTCCCCACACAAAGAATAGCCTAGGGGCCCATGGCTACCTTTGTCCACCTCTGCTCACATGTACAAGTTTGGGGATGCATAATACAGAATATATGGACATGAATATATGATCATGATAATAAACATGCATGGATGTGGCCACGATACATTAGGTCAAAGGATGATAGCTGTTCTTAATCTTTTTCCCCATAAAGATTATTGTATTATTCTGTCATCACTGTGTGTCATGTCAGAATGAATGAGAAAGCATTCAAGGGAGACGAAGTAGAGAAGTAAAGAACTGTAAAACCAACCTTCCACAGCCCTCTTGAAGAACACCTTGCAGCTGCCGCAGGTTACAACCCCGTAGTGGCATCCCGAGGCCTCATCCGAACAAACCAAACAGATCTTATGGGTCTGTCCACTGGGCTTGGATTGGCCTGACGCTGCAGAACCGCCAGTCTCTCCTGCTCTGGGCGAAGAGCTGAAATATGTACAGAAAGAGAGAATATGTGTGATCTTCATGTAAATATTAAGATGTTTATGAAAAAAATCAATGCAAGCTGCACAGAGATGGTTTATGGGTTTAAACAGCCTCATTTCAATTGCACTGTTGAATCACTGATCTCTGAATCTTTTTCAATAGCAAAAATCTCAATGGGAACAAGGCCTTGAATGCTTAGAGCAGTGATGATATTACTTAGAAAAATTATTTTGTACAACATGTTCTTACAAGAAATCACAGGCTCCAAAAAAAAAAGTTAGTAAAAAAAAGGGCATATTTCTAAATATCCAATCTTGAATGGAAAGGGCAAATAAAAGTAAGAAAACACTCTTCAAAATCTAATATCTGTAATGATGCTAATAACTAAAACTTCTCCCTGTTACAAGCCTTCCTCAACACTATTTTGTCTGGATGCCTTGAGAAAATGTGGGTGTCTTTTATGGATAAGGATGAAACAAAATTATGAAGTATCCACCAACTGACCACTCCTCTACGTTGGTGAAATTCCTGTGGGATGTATAGCTTTTTCTGTGCTCATAAAATACTATTTGAAACTTTGGTTTTAGTTCATATAGCAACTGCTGTAGAAGATAAAGTCAGTAAACTAGAGAACACAATTTTTCAGGCGTCCAAATGAAGGAATGCTGAATAAGAGAGTGCATTGACCAACGTACAGAGTGGTACAGAGGCTAGCGCAGATGTGATGTTGTGACTTTCGTCTCTCTACACGCCAGCCCAGTGAATCACTATTGCTGGCAACAGCTCCACTGTGCAGTAACTAAGCTCTAAATCTCATTCCAAGCCTCCAATTGTGTTAGGATGCAAATTAAAGCCTTGTTTAAACCTCTTGAGAAACTGCACACACACACACAGAGTTGTCATTATCCTCACTGTCTATAATTAGACTTAAAGTAACTACGACACCTGAACTGCACTCTGAAATTTAACTGTATATATTTAACAGGCAAAGTGTGAACATGTCAAATGTGCGATTGTCAGGTTGGGACTCCAGACTTGTGTTAGAATGACACCGCTGTGTAATCCAATACAGGAACTGGACAGCAATAGAAAGACTTAAATTTCCTCCCTTGTTTGTTTTGGAACGTGTATGAGTATTGTGTAAGGGTTGGTTTGCTTAGCATGATAATGACTTTAAATGCAGAACTATAGAAATGACAGCCTTGGTGCTGATGCTGTATCATTATTCAGTAATGCACCCAGGGCTGATTCTACATATTTCCTCTCCAAGCTCCAAGTCATGTTTGCTGGAATAGGGGTCGAGGGAGTACATAAATGAAACTTGTTAGTGTCCATCACACATAGCAGAAATCACCCCCACCCGTCTCCCCAAACAAGAACGACCTAACTACACAGTAGCCAGTGCCTCACGGTCATTGGAAAGACAACACTAGCTTATGTAAACTGGACTGCAACCAAGGCTGAGCAAGGGTGGTAGATCTTGGAAGACATCCAGCTAACTTTAGCCCTAGCTTAACACCAAACTAGCCAAGATGAGTCCCAACACATGAAGATTAGCAGTAGCTTGAAAAAAATATACAATCACACTGTTTTGCAGATGAAATAAACACCGGGGGGAGGAAGAGAAGGGGAATAGTTCCCAGACTCTGGAAAAGGGAGCATGATCCTCACAGTTATGACATTATCTGTACAAGTGAACATTTGTGGAGATGCTAAAACATAAAAACTCAAAATATTCCAAGACAAAAGGTTTGTTCAAACATAAAATACATCCCTCAAACTCAGATCTAGAAGATTGTGTGACTAGCTCCTATATGACTGTATGGCTCATTCTGAAACTTATCAAACCCGCAACTTGTAACTGTTTTAACTCTGTAACAGATGATACCAAAATATGACCTAAATTTGACACTCACACACATATGAGTGTCAAGCACATACACAATACACAACATATTAATGGAAGAAAACTATATGGTGCAAGATAAACATTTACAGGCTTTCACAGTAATTACTCAGATATGAAATAAGTTAATTCTGCTGATCTTTGATCTTTTCATGACCTGTACACCTTATACTAGTTAGACTTCATCTACAATACTGTCTATCTGCAAATTTTGGCTGTTGCTGTGTAATTGGCGCTGGTATTACCTTTGGATCATCAGCCCGGCAGTAATAGGGTATTTATAGAAACTGTCCTCTGGAAGTATGGTGTCTGGTTATATGCTCATCTTTCTGGCCCTCGCATTATTTGTCAAAGTAAAACAGCTCAGTCTGGATTCAAGTAAAAACTGGGAAAACTAACTGGAGGGCAGAGCTTGACCTGTGACAGCTCTTTCAAGACAGCTCAGCAGGGAACACAACAGATCTCCATTGATATGGGAGATCACCTGATATAACAAACCATGCAAAAAAACGTGAAGAAAAGTACAAGTGCATTTTACACTGATTTTTTTCCTTAAACTGTTCCTTTTACAATACAAGACTTTTCACATCATTAGCACGGTCATGTTCTGTCTACATTATTTATTCTTTGTTTATTGATTGCTATTTTAAGATGCATACATTATAATTGATTCTGCTCCATTTCTATTCTACTCTATTATGTTGAAGCCTGACTTAAAATGCTGGCAATGTAAAATGACCACAGGGTGGTGTTTGAATTACACATTTATATCCCCCCTACACACACGCACGCACTCACGCTCTAACTTACACGCTCCTCCCATTGCTCAGTCAACAAGTGTGGCTTTGAGCCATGCAAGGCTGATTCAGGCATCATTAGGAACGCCCCCATACTGGATCAGAGTGCAACAGACATGCACTTACTCAGTGACTCACTCACAGACACATACACACACACAGCACAAATGACTTGTGTGTGCTGGTAAACAAAAGCACATCACAAATACATAAATAAGCAGAGAAAATCTGGTAGACATAAGCAAAAAAACAGTACATTAATAATAAAAACCCATGTAACAAAACAAAAAGCAAATTGTGGATTGTTGTATTTTATTTCAACTTTACTGAACCTGGTAAATCCCACTGTAGTTAGCAATCTTACACAGAACAATATCAATCACTCAATGCCATAAAGCATGAAATAATGTATGAAGGCTCAAATAAGCTAATATTTCATTCATGAATTCAGACTGGGATACCAAATTTCTCTCTGTAAACTATTGAGGGGATCAGAGTAGAAAACATGAAAGCAGTCTTTCTTTATCTCTGTCCTTGTGCCAGGGACAGACAACACATATCTAACATTATAATTAAAAGATGAATGTGAAATATGAAGAATCTTGCTTAATAAGAATAAGCAGTGTGGGTGGTGAGGGGGTGGGGAATCGAACTACCAGCCCTGGGGTTCGTAGAGTACTGCCGACTGCCCTACCTACTGTGGCATGGTCGTCCCTTAATAAAGACATTAATCAAGAAAACAACCAGGTTTTTCGCTTGGATAACAAACATTAATTTAGCTTCTGTTTGTACTTGTAGTTTGTGGGTTTAGCTTGTCTCAATTAAATGTTAGCTTGAGTAGAACCAGCGGAGCTGAGCATCTGTGAGGGTTCTCAGCAGTGGCGGGCTGTACATTTTCTACCTAGGCCTTCAGTGCTATCCTCCAAAAATTAATTAAGGCCTTAAGATAACCTCAGCATGACGGTAGGACTACAGGCTATTGTCTACTACTAACTACTCCATATTTACAGCAACAGTAACTTTATCAAGTGGAAAAAGTGATTTAATACAAGGCTCAACACATTCACATACAATTTACTGCAGAGACATAAATACGATACATAATATCAACAATATACCGCTTTTATCCAGTATAACAGGATGCTCCATCACAAATAGACGTCCCATCATCAACCAGTCACATTTACTGATGCCCAGCCATCAAACAAAAATATCATAATTATAAATAACACAGTCAGGAGCCAATTCAAACAAAGCTGTCGCCGACAAACCAAAACATTTGACCAGATATGAAAGTCACAGCCATCTGAATATCGTTTAAACCAGCAGAAAGGTCTAAAGCAGCAATAATCAATATCTGGTCAAGTCAGATAAACATCCAACAAACTTACCAAAGCTGCTCATCTGATGAAAACAAGGTCCATCCTACTTTTAAGTTTAAGTAGAAGTCCGTTGACGCTACTAGCTAGCATAACGTCATATACGTTAACGTCAGTTAGCAAACAGACCGGCCAGTTATGGTGACAACTCGTGACGTCAGCAGATAGGCCAGCTAGAAGGCCCTGGTTGGTCAAAGATCACGCCCAACACAGCAAATTCGAAATCTGATTGGTTAAAAAAATATGACAATCCACAAAAACGTCCCCATGAATGGCCAAAGCCTTAACTCAGAGGATTGAAGGCTCGAGCTTACGACAGCACACGGGAGAAATCTGATTGGATAAAAGTTCTATGAGCTGCACTGGAAGCAGCTGGAAGCAGCGCAACTGAGGGAGAAAGTCGTAATGAAATGACAAAAATAGATTGATATAATATATAAAGACATATTTTCTGGTTCTATCTCTAGGCCAGAAGAGAAGGCTTTGCTGGCCCTGACGGCCAAGTTATCAGCATAGCATTTAGTAATTTCCATTCATATTCATATAAAAAAGAATAAAAGTGGGCCAAGCACTGAACCTTGAGGGACCCATGAACTTTCACACACTGAGCACTACCTGATTGGAACTTTGAAACCACTCTATTGTTTGGTTAGACATGCTTATATTGAGCAACCATTGCTTTTACAAGGCATAGTCCATGATATAAAATAACTCAGACAAATCAATGAATGCTTCTTGTCCACAATGTTATAACTCACTTTGCAACTGCAGTAGTGCCATGGTGCTGACAAAATATAAAATACCAGCATGTAAAAGCTCTTTCAACAGCTGAAAGTGTTCAAGATTTTTAGGCCCCTTAGACTGGAAAAAGGCCTTTAAATATTTAAAGAGGAAGCATAAAACAGCTTTTCTGCTCTATCTCAGTCTTAGTGTTTGAACACATTTATGCTGCGTGTGTGTACTGGGTTTGGCAACAAAACTCAAAAACAAAACAAAAAAATTAAATTAAATCATGCTGCAACAGACACTATGTGCCTGCAGGTTTTGCAATGCAAAAGCCTCTCACACAAAAAGTATACTGTACTTCTAGAGAGTGCAGCAGTAAATCAATTCTCACTTCTTTCACAAGCTACTCAGCGTTCTGAAATAACTACAGTACAGACTAACAAGTAAGACTGTCCTGGGCTGACCTGCTATGTCACTGGGGAACTATATACCAGTGACTACAGTGGGAATGAGGCAAGCATTGTTTTTCTATTATGATCAAAGCGTTTTTAGGCTAATGTGTGGGAGTAGACTGAACAAGATGGGTGGTGGTAGAGTGAAGAGGTTTGTTCCAGCAGAGAGATGTAGAATATAGCTGCTTTCGGACGTGCATTGGAAACGTGAACATATCTAGGTGAGCTGCATGTGAGATGAGAGTTAGACGGCCTAGACTTTATCCTGCGAGACCCCCGGTACAAAGTCCAGGTAATGTCAGAATGTGATCTCCACTGTGTCATGTCATGCCATGCCTCCCACACACTCTACACAAGCACCCCCTCCCCTTACTGTAATGGAGTGGAGTTTCTCCCCATGTGAGAATGTGTCTGACTCAGATAATCTCCCGCTGTGTGCTACATTTGTGAAAGCACAACTTCCCACAATATCTGGATCTGACTCTCTTGACATTGTCTGGAGTTGTGAAAACGGCTTATGAGAACATTCACAGTGCTAAGGTTTAACAAAGATATGAAAACTCATGTATGCTTACTGTCGTGTGTATCAAACACACGACAATAAGACATCACTGAATAACATATCCCATACCTGTTCCCTCTGATGAAACATCTTAAACCACTGGAGGATGTCAATGCATTGCCTTTCAAAGATTTTCTTTGCAATATACAAACACATTATACATGCCAACCATTAATTTTAGGTTATAATTCTCAGTTTGTTTTAGTTTCAGAAATAAAGGAGAAGGTCTGAGTTTTTAATATATATTTAACATATATTTTAAAATATGTTCTTTGCTGAATGTTACACACACACACACACACACACACACACACACACACACTTGTGTTTTCCATTCCATTTTTTTTATTGTTGTAATCTTGGCACTTAACCAATCCTCCATGCTCTGCCTAGTCTCTGATAGTGAGTGGGTTATATGAAAGGCCAACCATTCTTGGAGACCGATATAAAGGAGTGTAATCTGCATTCAAAACGCAAAATGTGTTCTGCTAGTCCATTTTAGGGGTACACAAGCTCAGTTTGCAGACTGGGAGAATATTTATTAGACTGTGTGCTTGTTTAATTCTGTCTGGATACTCAACCAGCCACAAACGTTATCACTGTCCATTTCAGTGACAGTATTTGCTCTTTGTTAACCCAGACCATGCCTCATTAATAACATTTTGCTAAATTTTATGTACTGCAGAATTGTGGTATTGTGACACATCCTCCTCTAAAAACAAAAATAATGTTGAGCTGTGACTAAGAATTACATTCATACTCAGTTGGTTATTTTCTACATTAGTCTATGGTTGTTATTCTCTGACATTTTGTAGACAAAAACAAAACATATCCATCATAGTTTCCCTAGAGTTGAAGTTCAAATATCTTATTCAGTCTGACTGATGGCCTAAAACCCAATATGACACCAATATAAAACAGAAACAAACAGGAACTCCTCACACTGTGGCAGCTCTACCCAAATGGCAGATACAGTACAGACACAGGCTAAGCTTTCAGTACACAAAACTTAAATACAGTATAAATCCAACATGCATGTATACTCTATAATCTTTGTATACCGTCAGTTACTGTGCAGCCACAACCGTAACAGTCAGTTTAGCTCTCTGACTTTCATGACTGTTGTGTAATTCTACTGTTCTTACTGTACTCTTCTCTCCCTGCCTTTCTCTACTCTCACTTCCTCTCTCCATCACATCCTTCTCTCTCACCGACTCCCTCTCACAGCTCCTTCCCCCTCTTCCTCCTTCCTCTTCCCATCACCCCACCTCATCTTCCAGGGTTATATAATATTTGTATTACTGCTGCTGGAGCACACGCCTTCCACTCACAACTCCCCCTCCCTCGCTCAGCCTCTCAGCCAATCGAGTGTCACTTCTGGCAGGGAGTTTGGAGGAGGTCAGGCGAGTCATGGGATTATCCAACTCACCTACCCAGAGACAAGCACACACAACGTATGTGTGCGTTTTCTGTGTGTGTCACAGGACACATTTGCATGCGTGCATGTGCATGTTTGTGCGAGTGTGTTGATTTGGTCTTTGAATTACTGAGCAGAGCCTTTGGTTGCCAGAGAGGAGCACAGTTATAAAGCTGCCCTTGTTTCAGAATTCATCATGTGATCATGTGATGGCCCTTTTTTTCCCCTCTCCACTCACCCACCCTCCCCTCCTCACATCTCTCCTACACACTGCTGTCACTTCAATCATCATTTCATAGCATCAGTCTATTCTTTATTTTTCTCCCACGTAGCTTGAACCGTTTTGGTCATTTCCTCCTGTGATGTAGTCACTGAGGCAAGACTTGGAAACTAGACTAGAAAAATGACAGCACTGACTGTTAATGTTCTGCATTTATGTTTACCTGAGTAGATTTTTGTAGCCATGCAGTTTACATACAGTATGTTGCATGTCAGAAGCAAAGGAGCATAAAACAGAGCTGAAAAGGCTGTTAGTGAGGAGGCTGGAGTGGGTGGATGAGTCAACACTTGGGCAGTGGAGACCACTGTTCACATCCATCCTGTAGTAGTGCTTTTTTCTTTGTGGTCGTGATCTTTCATTAATCGTACACAAATTGAAACCTTAACCATAGCAGCGGCAAGTCAGAAAACAACAGACAAACAATGTTATTGTGCTGATACGAACACCAAATCAGAATATGCCCATGTTCCTCCATTTTCAAAAGTAATAACAAGCTACATCTTAATGTTTAGTTTGTCAAGTAAGTAAAATCCCTCTGTTCAACTTTAATTGTGTATATTCACTTGTGTTTTATCCCACTTTGCTCACAACCATTTAGAAACAGATGTAAATTACGTCTTATAACCCAAACTATTCTGACGTAAAAGGGAGCCTTTTCATGCAGCGAATCGCCCACCACATCTTTTTGAGCCTGAGTGTGATGAGTGAAGGCCGAGGAGAGTGAGGTGAGTCAGAGCATTGGAGAAGTGAAAACTCAAATAAGGAAAAACAAGTTTATAATTCAGCAAGCACTTCCTCTTGTGCGTCGAGTGACAGTTGATGTTTGTGCCATCCCAACTATTCGTTTTTGTTCCCCCCATTTTCTATTTTTGTCTCTCTCTTTCTCTGTGCTTCTGTGTTTTTACATACATTGCCACAGATGCTCATAAAGAATCATTAGCATGGCAACCATAAGGGCATCTCATTAACAGCTACTTCCACTGTGACTGGAAGTGAACCAGTGAACTTTTAATTCAGATTCTGAAATAGGTCAGTTACAGGCTTAGCCACTTTCTTTTCATCAGGCCTGAATACAAATGCTCCGTCTTAAACACAACCCTCATAGATGCAGTGTGTGTGTTTATAGGAGAGTACTCACACAGCATGCAAAAACTATGGTACAACAGATACAGCACAAGCAATGCAAAGCACTGCACTTTCCTGACATAATGCAAATATGAGAAACATGAGAAACAGTACAGAAAATGTAAAGTGATAAGTTTTAGTGTGTTTGCTTTGTAAATTAGCATTTATATTTGCTATTATTTAGCATCCAGAGGTGTGAAGACAAACATCACACTGTCAGCTCCAGAGTTTCCATTCTTGCCCCTTTATGGAGTCACATAAGAAGAAGAAAAATTAAAACTGAGTGAACTAACCCTCCAGACTACATAACAATACAACATCACCGTTTATTTGCTTTCAGTGAAATCGTGTGGTGATAATCAGGACATATTACAAATATTACGGATATTGTGTTACACGATTAATTTCTCAAAAAGTCCACAAGTTTTTAAAAAAGGTTATGAAACACCTTCTATTTGATATCACAGCTAATGTTAACCTGCTGTTTAATATAATGGACATCAAGGTGACCATTTAACACACTGAGACAAAGGCAGAGTAGATCACTAAAGAGACATCAACAAAGAGGTAATCAATTATAAAGTGTGTTGAAAGGACAGACATTAAGGCCTTCATCTTCACATTCAATGTACTGTACAAAGTAACGTGTAAAACACAAGAGAGTAGTTGAGAGCAGCTAAATAGGAGACAAACCGTTTTCTCTCAGCTTCTCTGTGAAGGTTACAGTTTAGATGAGGTCACATGTTAAATCCCTGGAGCGTAACTATGCTGAAGCGGAATGTGGCGCTTTACAGGAAATTAGGCCACATGGTGTATACCACAGGAAACAGAATGAAGGGCAATGGCTGAATTTTTCAAGTTCATCCCTCTTCTAGAGCACAGTTGAAGCCTGCTTATCACAAAGTGTCGAACTGATACCATTTTAGAAAACACAGACTGTGTGTTTTCCGGATCTCTGAACGCATACAGGCCCAACAGCTATTTCAGGCTGCTGTGTGTTTACATTTGTCCTGATTTATGTGCAGTATTTTTTTCCATCACAATTTCATAATGATGTAATTACGGATATTGCAAGATGTTTTTAATCAATAAAACAATGAATCAAGGTTGTGAAAAGTGGTTTGGTTTTTTTTACACTGGGTTTCAGGTAACAATGAACAGAATTTGAAGATAAGTAATGACTGATTTTCTACAAAAATGTAAACTGCAAGTGGAAGTGAAACAATTAGTCACAAAGCAGAAAATTTACTGGCATCTATTTTGATAATCAATTATATTGTTTGTCATTTTATGCATGAGCAATTATCTTCTTTCTTCTTCTTTCAAATGTGAATTTACTCATCTATATTAGCAGTATGTAACTTAATTTTCAGCAATCAGTGGTAGTTTTTTTTCCTTTCTTCAGTTCCAGTTCCACATGGTTGCTTTAAACTAAATGCTTGAATTTTAGATTGTTAGATGGACAAATAAAGGCTTTGCAGCTCTATGAGCAACCAAGCACTAACCTATCAGTTGCTAAGTTGATTAAAATTAAAACTCTACGTTCAATTATTTAACATCAATGCTTTGGCAGTGGCAGCCTAAAGATTGGAGAAACAAACTTATAACTGGGAGGTCGCTGGTTCAGTCT
>JAUBNQ010000006.1:17195720-17216714 GCA_032353495.1 Ctenopoma kingsleyae | reverse complement strand
AAACAGGTCAAAGGCATTTAATCCCAGCAACATTTATCCAAATGACTGATGTTAGACACTGCAAACTGAAGGCACAGTCATATTCAAGGCTTACTTCAGCTCAAAATGTATCAGTTTTCAGAATAATAGTGAAAAAACGTGACCCTGGAGTTCAGCTCTATAGCAACGGCACTGAGGAAACCGCATGGGTAAGAGCAGGGAAGCAAGACTCACAGCGTTGCAGTATGTTTTACATCAACATCAGCCTGCAGACATCCACGAGCGTGTAAACAAGACGATATTTCCTGTTAATATCGGACTCCTGCCCACTAGCTTGTGATCGTGTAGCTTAGGTTAGGCTTTGCGACACATTTCAGGCATGTATACTGCTAGGTGACGTTTCAGGGAGGAACCTGGGAAGTTCATGAGTAAGCAGACAGATATTTCGTTTCTTGCTCTAAGACATGTTGATGTGATACACGACTGCTGCCTACAAATACTGAGCAATTCAAGTGGCCAAATTATGCTTAATTTAGGCTTAACATTTTATTCTGGGCTTGACTGATAAAGATTATGCGATTGTGAAATTATAGAAGTGTAAGTACATGTTATACTGCCTTTTAGGCCTCCCTTCCCCCCCATCCCCTGTGCTGATTGGCCAGTTTGTTGAAGTGTTCCAGTGAGCTGAACTATGCCCAGTTGGAACAGCACAACTGTTCAGCAACAACGTAGCCAAAAACCCTGGTGCATACTGAGGCAGGTTGCGTGAACAGTCATCTGTGAAGTGCCGCGTACAAACGCAAACATTTCATTTCACATTTCAGAACATTTCAGAAATTTCTGTCTGTTCCAGGCCTGTAACTGTATCCGTTGTTGTTTAATCGTTTTGTCTTTGGGAAAAGTAAGCAAAGTAAATCTTCCTTCACAAGACACACAGAACACTTCCTGAGAGGCATACTGGCCTCTGCTCCAAGACTTGAACTAGTGCCAGCCTGTTTTTCAGCTGTGGCAGATAACCTGAGAGGGACCTAGGTAGGAATGCATCATTTTGAAAAACAAACTCCTCTGTGTAACATGGACACCCAACTTAACACAAGAATACTGTACTTCAAAGGAAAAACATTTCACTAGTACTTGTCTCACTTGTTTTTGATTTTCAGGAAATGAAATACCTTTTTCTTACTAATATGATGTTATTTGCTACAATCAGTAGAGCTAAAGGCTAATGAATTCTGAATGAACCACTTTGCTGTGAGAGGGACATCGAGAGAGGGAAGAGAGATAAAACAGTGGTAAGAGAGCAAGGATCCAGAAAAAAGAAAGTAGAGAGTGCAGCAGGGAGCAGGCTGAGAATAGAGAGAGAGAGTGTCAGCTGTAATTAATGGTTAAAAGGCTAATGGTGAGGTGGCTAATGTGGAGCTGGGGAATGACAGACATGTGAACAAGGCCTCAGACATTTAATGTGCAAAAGCAGGGGTGAGCAAGCAGCCGCAGCTGAGCAGGCGCAATATTAACTACGCAAGACACAAAACAACAGTCCAAACTAAATAAATGCTACACGGGCGAGGAGATCTGATTAATACTCATGTTTTCTAGGTGCGGTAGAGTACTTTGAGCTGTATCTTAGGTATGAAAGGTGACACACACACAGGTTTATCATTAGCATTTTTATCAAGTTAACACAAGCAATGAGGTATCATCAAGTCATGACTGTTTGTGAATGTTGTATTACGGCCTCACCTTGGCTAAGTATTTATAAAGCAAGTCAAACAGTGCTGGTTCCAGCATATTCCATATAATTGAAAATTGTATATCTTTGGTTGTGGGCTGTTCAATAGGGAGGGGGGGCAATTTGGCTTAAGGAATTTATTATGGATAAATTGCACTAATGTCTGTTTTTTGATAATCAACAGATTAGTAAGAGTGAAAATCATTGATGATATTTTGATAAATGCTTTCTGTATTGCTCCTCTTGGGATTCTAGCACCTTTTAATCTCTGATTGTAACTCTTTTTTTTTTCTTTTAACTGTTTGGCATGGATTGCATAAGAATGTGCACCATATTTCCTCTGCCTCTGCAAGATGTGTAAAGAAATAGGTGACCTAAATTTGGCAAAATAGGAAGCTTGTCAGGAATTTGAGCAAGGGCGGCTCTGTTTCGCAGCTTTAGAACAATAACTAAGTTTGAGTGCACTTTCAAACAACATGAAAGTATAGAAAACAAAGCTGTGCCTTGCTCAGAAAATTTTAGCTACTAAACAAAGACTGATAAAAAGCCGCACAGGAGTTCAAAAAGCTGCAAACAGAAATGACAAGGGGGAAATTCTGAGTTAGTGTGCTGGAGAGTGAAAAAACAGAAAGAGTGAGATGAGGAAACAGTGGGAAAGAGGTGAGGGTGAGAGAAAGCATCAGGGAGAAAGCTGCAGAGAGAGTCAGATATAGAACCCATAATCCAGCCCAGATGGATTATGGCCCATTTACAGTAGAGCTCCTCCTCCTCCTTTTCCTCTTCTCCCAGAGTCTTTAATGGAGTCAGATCTACTCAGCTGGTAGCTTGAATGCAGTCAACACAGTCACATAAAGCAGTTTATACTGTTTTTGAGAGGTCTTAATTCCACTGTATGATCATAGTAGAGAATACAGTTAGTGCTGTTAGTTCTTGATAATACATACTACAGTAATATATAATTAAAATGTTTCAGTATTCATTTGATTAATGGCTAATTATTTATGCAAACATCATTTATTTTACTATGGAATGGTTTCAGGCAACTGAATGTACTTCAACAATGTTTTTCAAGCCACATTAGAGAAGTATATTAAATCATAATGCAGTGAATGAGAAACAAATGGCTTAGTTAGCAGTTCTCTCAGCTTCCAATGAACACCTAAAATATGTTGAGTTAGAAAGAAATACAGCTATAAACTGAACCTTTTTTTTATTATGACAGAGGAAGGTAGTCAGCTATTTAGTTGCCACCCTCTGCAAATAACTTGTGCACGCTTAAACAAGCTAAGTAATCATTAGGAGGTAACCCCTGAAATGCCAATCACTGACATGTAGTTACTGTGCCTATGGCTGGTAACTCACTAGAAGGGTTGTAGTCAATGTACATTTGGTGGAAAAAAAGATAATAGTAGAAATTGGATGCTTAAATGAATAATCAGTCTCTCTCTATGTACACAATTGTGTTAAAAAGGCCCACCCATGACTCCAAGCAGCTAGGTCATGGCCTTCCATGGTGCATTCAAGGTATGCATGACAGGGCACCGCCTGAGCTCCAAAAGTAGCTGCTCCAGTCTGCTTGAATACAACTGTGAAAGCTGTTATATAACACAGCTGGCTAGCTTCCAAGCCTGAGCAAAAGGACATGAAAAAACAGAAATGGAGCAGCTGTAAATGATTCTTAACCAAACTTTCTCTGCAAACAAATCCAACCAATCAGTAAGTAGGTGACAGTGTTTAAGTGTTCAAATTTCATAGTGACAAACGTTTTCTGTAAGTATTTCAGGCATGACAGCAGATTTCACACACCGGTACCTTTCTATCTGTGTTCCATCTTCCAAACATGTTTGCTCCAGTTGTTTCTTTCTATTACAGCTGTCCACAAGGCAAACAGTGCAATGAGATCAGATCTAAGCCAATAAGTTCAGAACACTGCCAAAGCAGTTGACCCAAGTCCCACTTCAGCACTAGGATCATGCTAGCGCAGTGCCCTTTAGCAGCACAAATTGGCATGCAGTGTACAACTGCAAAATGCCTTCAGAGGATTCAAGCTGAAGCAGGACCGTGCACTCATTAACACTGTGGTAGCTATTTCTGCAAGGCTCTATGATAAGATGGTGGATTCAACTGCCAGCTGACACACACCAAGCTACTGCTAAACTGCTGCTGAAGGGTGAAAAACTGTGGCGTGTTCTCAAAATCCTGAGTGGAAGTTATGTGAGCCAGCTGACAGGCAAATAACATATCTAACAAAGAAAACGTAGCTTTCACTCATAATGATTAAAGGATTAGGCATCATTTTAGATGATTCCCATAATAGCCTGAAGAGACTAAGGTCCTTTAAGGTTACGAGCTATGGGCTATCCAGGATCTCAGTGCCAGTCTAGCTTCTGGTTGCCTGAAATGTTCCAGGGTTTCACAACGGTACTGAGTTGCAGTCCAAACCATGATATCTTTCTCAAATGAGAAAAAGCCAGTGACGAAAAGGAAAAAGCCAGGAGCTAGCTGATACGCGACTGTGATGTTGCCATCGCCACAGCCTAAAAATCTGAGGTCACAATTCATGGTGGAATTTAAATTTACATTTGGTGACTGATTTAGTGATAGGAGTGATGACCACAATTATGCGTCACTCTTCCTGTTGCAGCGGTCTAGTGCCACTTCAAAGCACTTTAAGATATATCTACTTTCAATAACACACTTAACAAAACAGCTCTACTCTACTTCCCATGTGTTACTCACGCAGAGTTGTACCAAGGTGGCGAAAAGAAAAATAACATTTTCATGATTTTTGTATCATATCCAAAATGGAAGAAAACATATCAATAAAGAAATGAGGCAATGATTGAAGCCCAATTCACTGTCAGTATATGACTCCACTTTTAGTTGTGTTAACCTCCGTAACAGTAGACCTTTCTCTCACAGAGGTGTGTTCTCTTCTCCTTACCACCTACCGTAATTAAGGGAACAAAACCAACATACCTTACTGTTGCAGTAAACATCAAGTGGTTGATCTATTGCCATCAGTGAACCTGTTCTGCATGTCTAATAGAAATAGAGTGTTCACAGAAATAGACCTTGCTGCTCTCACTAGCTCTTGCACAGTGTCAAGATCCTGTTTTAAGGCTTTTTTTTAACTTTCAGTGACCACTGTTTTCATGCCTTTCACTATTCCACCCTACTTTACTGAAGACAAGTAGCCTGCTACAGGGAAGCACAAGGGCACCGCTCTTCACTGTTGACTGAAAACAACAGAATTTATAGGGAAATGCCTAGAATCACACAGAAGGAGAGAGAGAATACGGTCAATGAACCAAACAGATACCTGAAGAGGAAAAGGTGACAAGTACAAAGGAAGTCTAAGCAGCAGACACGAGAAAAAGGCAGAGTGTCTAGAGGAAGAGGAAGAGGATAAGGTGTGTGGGTGTGTGTTGCTTATACAGTGCAACACTTCTGTTAATCATTCTGTGTTTCCAACAGGCGTAGAACTAAATAAATGTTCTTTAGTTGAGGGTAAGAGCAGAAGACTTTCTAGGCATGTGATATTGGTAGGCTCTTACACAAAAATAATTTGTCTACAATTTAGTGCCATGTTCTTATATTTTAAAGCCTGTAGACTAGGCTTAATTCTTTTTTAGATTATATCTTAAATCTTCAGCTGGCGAAATGTTACAAATATTGACAAAATCCACCAAATTTTAATGGAGCCATGTTGTAAAATTGCGCATTTGCTTTGACAACCTTTAAACACGATAAGCGTCTACGGCAGTTCATGAGGCTGCATTAAACATAGCCTCACTCATTTTAGCTTAATGCAAATGAGATGATTTTGTGCCAAACCATCCACTAGATTTTGAGATATTTCAATTTAGCCCTGAATTGGCAGACTAGCCAGCTGAGTGACAGGCATTTCCATCTCTAGATCCAACTACAGTTACTCAATTTACAATTCTAATTAATTTGCTGCAGATCAAATAATCGAAATAACAGACTGTGAATTAGTTTGAGCCTTACTATTAATGATTAATAACTAATTCATTACTTCTGAAATTCAAACCAACCAATATCAGAATGAGTTTGAATTTAACTGCTGTTCTAGCCACAACAATGCCCTAAGACAACACAGATCTGTGGTACCCATTTTAATGAGGCAACATTTCCATCCAACACAGTTCTGACCTCAAGTACACTGTGCGCTTTATCGGGGAGTAACTATAACCCTAACAACAACTTTAAAAAGCACAAGCTTTAAAGGCTTTTGGTGTTATCCCCATATTTGAAATATGTCCAACTCATGCCATTAGATAAGCAATAAATATAATATGGCTGGCACATTGCATCTTCCACCACACAGGTCTATTTCCAACATTGCTTTGGCAGGGGCAAAACTGGCACACTGTAACTCACAGCAACGCATTATCATCACAACCTAAAGCGCCTTTAAAAATAGTGATTTGGCCTTAGCACTAGCTGTGCTGAAAATACACTGGCACTAGACACAGAGGGGCTTGTCCTCTATTTTGATGAATGACAGCATGTTTGGCTGAGAGATGGGTCAATATTCCCATACAAATTAATGCATTCAAGTATCAAGAAAGGCTTGTGATTTTCTTTCCCCCAAGCCAATGCAGGAACTGAAAAGAACAGAATAAGATGTCTAATATTGTTATGTCAGTTTTCCCTTTTATTTAACTGAGCTCTAATTGAATCAATCTCATGATAGAGAAAGAAAAACCAGTATGTCAAAGAAGTTTGCCTACCTCGACTAACATACATACCTAGGCATGCCGGACCTAGAAAATAAAGAATAAACTAACTTCAACCATATAGACAAATAGAACCTTTTCCAATCACAAATGCTAACAACAGGGTGTGTTCTTTTACAGAGGAAGAGCTATTACTTTATTTTTGTACTAACTGGCCTCTGAATTGCAGCAATCAATATGGCTCGAATTGGAATTAAACATGGCTTGTTCTTGTGATTGTGTGGCATGCTTTTTAATTTTATGTGTTATTTCCTACATTCCTACTTACTGTAGAGCTGCAGGATCAAGTGGGCACTAATCTGCATTGACTGGAGGTGAACAACATATTGAAAGCTAGGGAAATGAGAGGCTTCTTTCGCAGCAAATGGCAACATCTCAAGACATTCCCAGTGTTGACTTTGTTTAACTTAGTTACAATCAGTGTTCACAGGACTGGTTTGTGTAAGGCCATTTAATTCAATAAATCAAATCAAATTACACCTATAATGACAAATTAAAGAAGTCCTAATACTAGATGGACAATTCAGATTTTCCAGAATTTCTAAACTAAACAACTGGAAAAACATGGATGTACATTTCCTCTGCCATTAAACTAGAAGGAATCAGTCCCATAAATAAATAAATAAAATTTCTTTAAAATAATCTTCCTCGAGTTTGAAAGGAAATAAAAGGTCTAGCAAAGTCACATTTACTGCAATGACAGCGCTGTTCTATCAGCTTTTAAAAGCTTTAAACATTTGATGGATGGATCTTGATTTCAGGGTGTAGCAATAGTTCAACAAACATGCAATGAGAAGTGGGTCATCCAGGAAAATAAAGGCCAGACCCATACTAAATCCTGTTAATAGTGTTTTGACCGAGGCAAAATGATTATCATCATTTTCTTTCTCAAACCAGCTGCAATGGATCATATGATTATATTTTTGTAATGTAATGATTACATTACATTAAGTGTTAGTTGGTGGGGGGTGAATGTTTGCCTTCACATGTACAGTAACCTTGGTCAGGTACTGTAAATCATTGACTTGCTTATGGCATATGGTGCCGTGTCTGGGGATATCTTAGGACATAGCCAGTTATGCACATGCAGGCTAAATGCATAAGGACAGTTGTTCTATGCATGTTTGCAAGTGCACACATGCTCAGATAAAAAATAATGCAATAAAATAAAATGTAAATCACTGTAACAAAATAAACTTAACTGGGCAGCATGACAATCCATCTACTTTAACATCAGTAGCACTGTAAAAATGACTGAAAAAGACTCCACTGCCTGAGTCTCCAAGTAAAGTGTCGTTTTACACCAGCCAATACCAGCTCAGCAACAAATACCAGGTAAACATAATATATAAATAGCTAATAATCAAGAAGTAAAAACTTGTTGGTGAATGCCATATGAAATACTCCATTTGGTATTTTTCATAAATCTATCTCTACAATATTAATACAAACATCATATTTGACATGGTATAGAAACGTGTCATCAGCTCTTCACCTTTTGAAGTAACTGTACCTTGTCGAGCTGAAAGAATGGCCCTGAGGATGTTTTTGTTATTACCTATAATTAAATGACCATCAGCAAATGAAATGAACTGCAGCTCTGGGTCCAGAGGGATTCATCAAGTTCCTCACACTTGAACAGGTTGGATACTCTGTGCCAGGAGGGTCTGAAGTCTCCCGGGTTACTCTGCTACCCTACTGACACTGAAGGTATCGGGTTGAGAGAAAACTCCTAACTCTTGTTTATTGAAAATTCACGAACACTCCTCTCCGAAGTCATATTTGCACAGCGGTTTCAAATTTAAGTTTCATCTAATCAATAAAATCATATGGAATTGATTTTTATGGATCATAAAATAGCACTAATATTTGTTATTTGCAGTCAAATGTTTGATTTCAAAGCGATAATTGAAACAGAAAATCACTAAGGTTACATTCACGGCCTTAGTGAACATCCAGAAGGCAAGAGACAAGCAAAATTCTTGTAGAGATTAAGGGCATTCCCCTTCTTGCTGACTCGCAAAGGGCAGAATAAATTGACTGCATCTGTATTAGATGAGAGACAGACAGAGAGAAGTGAAGTGATGATGACCCGCATGCAGACAGACAGGCTGCACAACACATACAGAACAACAAAATGTCTCACGGTTTAGTAAACAAGCAGACTGAAAAACAAACCAACAGTAAAGAGAACAGAAAAACACAAAATGGCCCGGTGCCCAACTGCTCTGAGGGTTTTTACAGTGATGGGCTAAACTGGAAAGCAGCGAAGGCAGGAAATTCCACCAACTTGACTCATCGATCAGAAAACAAGTCGTGACATATCAGAGAATATACAGCACTTGTGGAGAAACGTGGCACTGTTTGTAATATCTGTGTTTTTTTGGGGGAGTTCCCCATTCTTCTCTGCACTAGTGTCACAAAGACTTGTGAGAAACTTGTGAATGTTTTTTGTGCTTATTTCTAAATCGATGCAGACAACACAGATGAGAAAACAGCAGCATTGTGGGATGGGTTATGGCTTGGGCATGTATGGCTGCCAATGGAACGCCATGTTACTGGTGTTTAATAATGACCTGACTGCTGATAAAAGAAGCAGGATGAATTCTAAAGTGTATAGGGTTGTACTCTCTGCTCAGCCTCTCTGCTGAAAATGGCTGTAATAGCTGAATGGTTAATATGAGACTTATCATCATTCAATTATTTATGAACCAAACTGTAACTGTTGTCTGAGCCAAGTATCAACATAATAAAACAACAATGATAATGATAACATTTAAATTCAAAGCAGAACGGAGGGGACAATGACCTCAGCCACTAGAGTCACCAGACTCAACACTTCCTGTTTCCTAATTGTTGTTTCCAAACATAATAATCTAATCGTCCGTTTATGAAGCACAGTGAGTCAGATCAATCAGGGCTATATTTATCCTCACTTCTCTCATATCCCGGCAGTTTACTTACAGAATTTGTTTTCTTATACGAATGTTGTCGAGAAAGCATTAGCAATGGAAAAAAGAATCTGTTGACACTTCAACACACACTGATCACCTTCAACCTATAGATTTCCGGTCCTGTTGCTTCAAACTGAGCTAGGTTGTGCTAAGCGGTAAGCCATGCAGGGAAAGGGGATTTATAACATGTACTGTAGATATGACTACAGCATAGTACTGATGGCACCTACAGTACATCTCACACAATTCATAAGACAGGGATGGGTTTAGAATAGAGTCCTGATGGACTTTTCCAACAAGAATCTTTTACTCTATTCTGACCATTGGTATTCTAAACCAAAACAACCCAAAAGTGATAACATCGATGTCCAATGAGGCATCTGCGAGTATATGTGTTTATCTGTTTGTGGCATAATACAGACATGGATTAAATACAATGTGTGTACAGGATAATTTAATGTGTGTGTCTAGTTCCTGAGATGAAACTAAAGAGGAAAACTGCAAAAATTGACTTCTACTACTACAGTTTCAAATAACTAAATAAATAAAATAAAAGTAAAAGTAAATAAAACTACGAAAATGTTAGCAAAAAGCATGGCAATTAACCAATTAGTCAATTACACTAAACACTTAATCCCAGAACTACAGAATAGTTAACATAATGAACCGTCTTTGTAAGTGTGATTTACAGGCAGTGGATAATCAAAAGCAGATTCAGCACATTCATAAAAATATTTGCAAATTCTGTATTTCTTATGGGACTATTGTATGCATAATACTGCACTCTTTTAACTCGTTTGCCCAAAGGGTGTTAAAAAGGTTAAATCCATCATGTGGCCTGTTAAACAGGCCTTGGGTGTGTTCACAACACCTAACACCAGGGTAAACAAGTCAGCAGTCACCCAAACAGCCTTAAAAAAGAAACAGCTTGGCTGTTAAGATTGAAGACCTGGTTTGGCTCACTGCACTGACATGATCTGATGCCTACTTCAAAGACTCAGTATAGTAAGCCTGTGGATGTGGAAAGGGGTGGGCAGGCGGTTAGAGAACAGTTAGAATACAGCATGAATGAAAGAGCTTCTTGTCATGTTGTTGGGAAACTTGTCTTTACTGATGTCCGCTGACACGTCTTTCTTTACACAAGCCTTTAGGGGCCAACAAAGATACAGTCTGTACAAAACATTTAGCAGGCTTCAGAGTCGGATTTCTTCACTCCAGGAGTCAAATTCCTTGTATGTGCAAACATACTGGGCCAGCAAAGCTGATTCTGATACAGTAATAGCATTATTGTACCACTCCACACAGTACAACACTGATTATTTTCACTCAGCCTGGATATTTGTGTTCCACATTAATGTGTAAGGTCTGTCTAGCAAAATCCATCACAAAAATTCATCAGTATTTGCAACTGATGAAGGACGAGGGAAATGTGTTATAAAGTGGCCACACTGCAGAGTTTAAACACTACTACAGATGTAGTGGAACAGAATTAGCCTTAGCCTTACATACAGCAAAGGTTATCAGTGAGCCTATTAAGCAACTGAAACTCAAACAAACAGTGCAAATTGAGGTTGGCATAATCTTAAGTGATTACAAATTCAGGAAACTGAGTCAACAGACATGATTCTGACCTACTTCAGCTTTGCTTTGTTTCATCTGCCTTTGATGCTGTGAAATGACTGTAAAAACATACAGTAGGACTTTGAATTTCTCTTTATACAGTGTACTGTTTATACATAGTGCTGTGGAAAAATATTTGCCCCCTTCCTGATACACACACACACACACACACACATATATATATATATATATATATATATTTTTTTTTTTTTTTGGATATTTGTCACACTTAAATGATTCCTAAACAGG
Source organism: Ctenopoma kingsleyae (assembly GCA_032353495.1). Taxonomy (NCBI): domain Eukaryota; kingdom Metazoa; phylum Chordata; class Actinopteri; order Anabantiformes; family Anabantidae; genus Ctenopoma; species Ctenopoma kingsleyae. Next base: position 17,205,420 of record JAUBNQ010000006.1, on the reverse strand, counting down.
CGCTTCATACCCGAAAACATTCCAAAGTGCCTGAATTAAAATAAATCTGCAAAGAAGAGTGGGCCAATATTCTTCCATTGCCAATTATCGCAAACGCTTGATTGCAGCTGTTGCCACCAAGTGTGGCACAACGAGTTATTAGGTTTAGGGGGCAATTACTTTTTCACATAGGGCCAGGCAAGTTTGGATAGATTTTTTTCCTTTAATAAATAAAATCAATTAAAAACTGCATTTTGTATTTATTCTGATTATTTTGTGTAATATTAAAATTCACTTAATCACTTAAGTGTGACAAATAAGGAGGGGGGCAAATACCTTTTCACAGCAATGTATGGCATGAAGAAAATGTGTTTAAGGTTTTAAACACTGAATTTATCTAAAGAATGAATTACAAAGTTGTTAAAATCAACATTACAATATGAATTACTATATTTTTATGCTGATATAAATCTCAATGTAGTACATAACGCATACATAATGAAAGGCATATTCACTGTAATTAACTGTTATTCATCAAAGCAAATGTAATAATCATTATTTTGGTTATTTTTTAACTATGTTGGAACCCTTCATTTGAACATTAGAGTTCTGCTATTTAGGTATTATTGCTATGCTTGTAAGTTACATTATTATTCCAGTATCCACTCTTTTTTTTTTCTTATATTGGCTGTTTTAACTTCAATAAATTTGTGACCAGAAGAAACAACACACACAACCCCTAGTAACAACAAAGACAATACCTGTTTTACTTACATGTGAAATACACATGCCACATGTGCCACACATAAGTCAGGCAAACAAACAGACAGCTACAGTCAAACAATTATTAGTTGTGTAATAATGACCATCATCATCATCATCATTCTGTGCATCATTCTAATCCTTACGTAAATTAGCTTTCTAATTCCTACAATAATTATTCATGTTTAAAGTTGAAACTTATCAGTAAAATGATGTTTACATTTCTGCTGCAGATCTTATTCCTTCTACTGGCCCCTTGGATCAGTCTTCAAAATCGTGGCCTTTTTTCTGAGGTCTTATTCTGCAGCTTCTATCCAGACAGACAGATTTTTTTTTGTATTGTGACCAGTGTGTACAAGCTTTTAGATGCAGCTAAAACATACATTTGCATTCAATTATCTCACATTCTAAGATGCTCCAATTAGTTTTAGTTTTAGGTTCTAAAAGAGAGCTCGTTCATCGCACCTAAAACACATCAAACAACAGACAGGCTTAAAGTAATGTAAATAACCGATTTTCAAAGGGAAGCATGCACTCCTGTTGAACCACCACATTATTGTGGAATCAGTACACTTAAGTCTATTAGAATACAGCGTTCAGCTATTTGATTATGCATTAGCAAAAACAATAATTTGGCAATAAACACTTCTTTTAACAGTTCAGAAACATATCAGACAAAAGCACAGTTTCCCATGCATATATATATAGACGAGTGTCTGCTTTGACTTCCATAAAGAGCACATATCTCACGTAGAGGGTGGGTGTGTGTGTGTGTTTGCATGACACCTTCATGTATACAGAGGTGAAAAGGTGAGAAGAAAAAAGTGACTAAGTGACAGTTTAAAGAGAGAGAGAGGCAGCAGCACACTAAAGCAGATCTGTACACGTGGCCTCCCAGCGTCACTATGTGCACACAGACAAACACACACATACACACACAGTCTGTCTTGCTATCTGCGGCTCTGCACTGACGCACGCAGCGCAGCAACGGAGAAGAGTTTACATCAGCTTTTTAACCCTTTTTTCAGTGAGCATGACTGAGAACATTGTATGATGAGACTTGCAAAAAGATGAAAAGATTAAGAGCAATACGCTGTAGAGTTGTGTTATCTGCAGCATGTAGAAATGATGTGATGCAGTTCACAAGCATTATCAAATAAAGCACAAGTTGATTAACTGAATATCTACTTAATGAAAGGGCCATCATAGATAATTTAAAGATTTTAGATTTTAAGAATGTTTATTTCAAGGTTCTCATTTGATCCTGGGCATGAAGTAACATTTGTCTATTTGATGATCAGTTATATAACAAGAGCCCTGAGCCAAGAAACATGACTGCATTCCAACTATGCTGAAAATTCTCATACAGCTAGCTGAGCTTGATGAAATACAGCATAAAATACACCGATGGTTCAGTCAACTTGTGTTGTAACCAGGCAATAATTCCTCATGAACATGTGTAGAATAGCAATCGTATCTATAACTGAAGTGAACAACACAGTCTGCGCTGAGAGATGCAGACAAAATTATTAGCATGTAGAGATCTAACAAACAGGGGAATAATTAATCAAACATGATAAACATCTATTTAAGTGTAGAAATCAAATTTCAAGCCTAACTGTAAAATATTTTCTCGCTTCTATAAAGCCTGTCTTTGTCCTGTTGTGTTAACTGAATATATTACAGCTTTAGTGGTGAAATAAAGTATGGAATTTAAAAATATAACTTCACTGAGTACATATGTTGCAGCACAGACTGCAGTCACTATTCCAAATACACATATTGCCTATTTCTGTTACAACAACACTGCTTTAATTAACATATCGTAGAAGTAGAACACTGGAGCACAGATCAGTTGAAATAACATTAAAAGAATTTGTCCTATAGAGAACTAAGCAAACTGCAATAGTCAAAATAAGAAAATGCTTGCCTTAGCGAGCATAAATGATGATCAAATGAGGCAGGTAGGCTAGCTGGTGCAGCAGAACACACATTTAAACAGACAATCACAAACTAAAATCGAAATGAAAAACTGAATACTAACCTGACAAACGAATATATTTATGTGCACCCCTATTGTACTGTAAGAACATACGCATTGTACCGTTTAGCCTTACAGAGCAGTGACGTGCATTAGTGTTTACACATATGAACCACTTTTCCACACATTAAACTGGTCAGCAGCACAACATACTAGTGGCATTCAACATGACAGCTGGGATATAAGAGTAGCTGACATGCACGTACTGTACATCTGTGACTAGTTTGCAAAGCAGCCTGAGTACTAATTCACAATATTACCCCATATTAGTCAAACACTGTCTGGGGGATCTGGGGGAGTGAGATCTGCCCACTCACAAAGAAGCGCATACAGCAGCAAAAAAAAAAAAATCTCTTTTTGTTCCAGTCACAACCTCTGCAGTTATGAGACTGTACTTCTAAGCTGAAGCGAGGTGTGTCCACTAGACACTTCTCATTCTCACTGTGATGCACGTACGCACAGACTTTCTCACAGGACTCATTGCCCTCGTATAAAACATGACCATTCTGCTGCCATAAGAAATTCACATATCTTGTTTTCTCTATCGCTCATTTCCTGTGGGATGACACATTTACATAACTCTGTGATACAATGTTGAAGGAACAATTTTAGAAAAATTCCAGGAGGGTTACCATGGACAAATCATGGCGTGTTAGGTTTTTGTTTTTGTTTTTTTTTTGTCTGCACTGACAAGTTACTAAGAGTGTTACAAAAAAAAAGACATTCTCATTAATCATGGTTTTCCTAAAATGCGAATGGAATGGAGCAATGTGTGCCCTGCTGTGCCTGCCTACTGAAGGTGATAAGCACTGCCTTTCCTCCACCCCAGGGGTGCTAGCACTGCACTCAAAAAAAAAAAAAAAAAGAAAAGTTAAGTAATACAACACCACCTGAGCACCCTTGGCTTACTGAAGTGATGTGTCTGTTGTGCTACAATCACACCGAAAGGTTTGGGTTTAAGTGATGCTTCTGTATCCTATATGCACACTTTACGTGACCTGTGGGAGATTGAAGTACCCTAATACATCACTCCACACTTGATTTGATTTCAGTGTCATAAACAGACACTGCAACAGATATGTTGTGCCTTTAAGAGCTGCAATGCAAAAGAAAAAAATCCAACTCAAGTGATGTTACATACTACAGTTAATCTTTCTGATCTGAAAGTGGTTTCTTAAAAAGTAGTTTCACTTTTAAGAAGTTTCTCAAAAATGCTATCACATCTATCTCTTCCAGGAGCACACAGATACCAAAGTCTCACACTGAATCTGCCACAAAGAGAAGAAAAGTAATTCTAAGAGACATACCTGGAGAAGTTGACAGAAAAAGCTGAGGAGGCTGGAGCAGAGGGGAGTCCATCGTTGCCCCTATGCATTGCGGACCAGTCTCTATGCCTGCTCTCCCCGGTCCAGCTATCAGCTATGGGAGGCAGGCTTGAATATATGCCAAAAGGCTTCTGGTCTTGTAGATCCACTCTGGAGGATGTACTGGCTCTGTATTGGTAACCAGATCCTGCACCGACACCCATGGCCGAAGACATGTTGCCTCCTCCTTGGCTCATACTGCCCTGGAGACACTGCGCCTGGCAGAAACTAGCATTGTCCTGCTTCTCCTGTTTGACCACGCCAGGAGTACGGATGTGGATGAACGAGTCGTCAGGATCTTTCTCTTCCTTGATGACAACGCTGGAGAGAATTGATGCCTGCTGATGCTGATGGTGAAGCTGATGTTGCTGGTGCTGTAGTACATGGTGCTGCTGCTGCTGCTGGTGATGCAAATGGTGTATGGGGTGGTGCTGTGGTTCCGTGCCGTTCACACTGGCACAGTTTCCTCCATTACCAACCAGAGATTTAGTTTCCTTTAGCAATCCGCTATCAGGACCGCTGCCACCACCGCTTGTGTCATGTAGGATGGTATCCAAGTGTGCCACTTCTGAATCCAGCTCGAAATCACTGATTTCTGGTAGAGAGCTAGGAAGGTCCAGATCTTGCCAAATCTCTGTTTCCTCAATTAGGCGACAGCTGTTGCCATCCAAATCACATGGTCCAGTGCCTGGGTGTCCACAGTAAGTTCCCAAGTCCTTATCCATGGACAAATTCCCCTCCTGCTTGATGTTCTGGGGGAAAAGATCAGGCAGAGGCAGGTTGCCCAGGACTGAGCTGTCTGAGGTGTTAATAACAGAGGTGGACAACTGGTCAAAATCAGAAAGAGACAAACTGTCCTCCATGTTGAAAAGACTGATATCCGGGTGTTGTTTCTGCATTCTGTTGATTTTACCCTCCTTCATGTCTGGCCCCTCACACAGGGCATGATTCTGAGGGGGCTCAAAGAGGCCTCCAAACTCTGCTTGGTCTTTGATTCCACCCCGTCCATTTGGGGCCACTGTGGACTGGGTCAGAGACCCAGTGCCGGGCAGGTGCATTGCAGACTGGAGCAGTGAACCAGCTGTGTCACACGTATCTCGGCCTACTCCAGCTCCCGTTTCCCCAAATGTCAGGCTGTCGTCTCGATTACCGTTGCGCTTCAGTCCACTGCAATCCATTTCTTTATCCTGACAGGTCAGTGGGTGTGAGTGAAAGAGGGCACGACACACACAGAGTGAGAGAGAGAAGAGACACGGTTAGTCTCTAAAAACAGAGGTGATTTACAGTGTGGCACAAATGAAGCGCATCCAGAAGAAAAGAAAATCTGAAAGCTTAGTAAATACTGATCTTTCACAATAATGAGTCTCCTGAAACATCTGCATTGAAAATGTTTTGGCTCAGTTTACAACTCACGGTTCACCACTATATGTCTCTGCCTACACTTTTTTATTTATTTTCCTTTTTTAAGAAATGACAGCAGCCGACTCAAAAAAGCCATCTCCTCTTTTCACACCCACGCTGGAACAATATGGCAAAGGCTCAAATGGCAGAAGCTAGAACGACTGAATACAAAAAAGTAGACTGTGGAGATCACACAGCATAAATGTGAACAACATTCATGCTCAGTATCCCTCAATTGATCTCGTTTTAAGAGATAAGTGATAAGTGCAAGACATGTCCAGACAACTTGTGTTACAGGCAGTGCCACATACATAAGCATGTGTGCAACAACATGTATTTTTTCTGAAGAGATTAACCTATTGTTGGCATCTGCAGCAGTCACGATTCACTATTTCTATTTAAGGGAAAACGCAAATTAACAAACGAGGCAAACCTTAGATGATAAAATGAAATAAAAAGCAGCCTCTGCGAATGAAATCATTCCCTCCTAAGAGTTCTGCAGCTCACTCGTTCATCTGTTGATCATTAACAATGACAGCTGCCACATCTGGAAGGGCAGAACGAAAGGACCGAGCGAGCTTCAAAAATCAGTGCCACTGAATAAATATTACAAACACGCTCTCACAAACACTGAGAACTTAGTGAACGCAGCAAATGTTACCTTGAAATAACGCATTGCCGAGTAGTTTTCCTTCCTGATCAATTCAAGTCGTCGATCGGCTCCTTTAGGTGTTTTGCCTCAAGCTGCGGTGACATTCACCCTACAATACCTCACTCCACGCAGTGTAAATATGAGCCGCACGGCCAGCTGTTGACAGACCTGACTTTGCACATACTGACTGCGCATGTGGAGCTTGAAGTAAAGTCTGAGGACCTGTGCGTGGCTCTGGTGATTTCTCTGCAAATATGATGAATGATTTGTTATTTCTATTGCACTCTCTAGTGAAGAATTAGAAAAGATTTTCATTTTGGTCATACAGTGGGTTTGACCACTTTTCCCCGCCCACACTACAACACGCACGACTCGAGCCAACTAATGCTTTTAGACCATATGACACACAACCTTCCCAGACAGAAATAACTGATGCACTTTTGAGAAGACAAAAACGGCCTTGTGTGTGTGTGTGTGTGTGTTAGTTGAAAAAGTTTGTTTCCATTCTGTACTTTTCCTGCCGAACAGCACAGCACACGACAACACTGCAGAATTAGTGCAACCTGTTGACCGGCATGGCAAATTGCACCGATCATGAGGCACGCAGCCGGAGAGAGCGATAAGCCGCAGGGCTGCTGAAGTTTGTGCAACACGCTCTCTTCCTTACATCAAAACGGTTCCCCCGAGCGGCGGCGGCGGTGATATCGTCAGTGTCTCACACGGTGCAGTGCTGTCAGCGTGCCCACAAGGCAGCGCCGAGGACGCGCACTGTCGGCCTACCTCGGCGGAACAACCTTTTTTATTTAAATTTATTCCCCCCTCTCTCTCTCAATATTTCTGCAGCGATATAAAGTGAAGTGGTTGAAAGGGGCAGGTACCTGTAGTGGGGGAAAGAACGCGCTCCACCGTTTAGGTCATCTCCAGTAAGTCCCCGTTAGAAAAACATCAGAGAAATAGCGCAGTGTCCACTCAGTCAAGCTTTGCAACAGTAACCCTTCCTTGAAGTAATGTTGCGTGGTGAAATGTCCGCTGGATTTGACGCTGTCTCTCTCCCCGTGCGGCAGAAAAGAAAAAAAAAAATGTTCTCCGCAATATCAACTGTTTTATAACTAAAGTCAACAACGTCGCTGACCTAGCTGGAGCTGTCGAGCCACCGTGGGCGCCGCTTCGCCTCGTCGATAACTTGCCGGCAGCCAGGAAAAAGTGATCGATCCGTCAGTCGCTCGCGATCTCACGATGAATCCACAGCGAATCGACGGGTCTGCGGCACATTGTTCTGCTGTTGCGCCATTAAACCAGCGAGTGCGTTAAAGATACAGAATTCAGCCGCGCTGCGCTGCCCTGTGCGCACTCCAACTGCAAACTCGGGGAGGGCAGGGCGGACAGTTAGCGGAACGGTGTCAACGGAGCTGGAACAAGAGGAGCGCATCCGCCCTGTCCTTTTAGAATAAAAGCTCTGGTTTTGCGACGGTCACTATAAAGCATGGGAAACTTCATTTTAAATCATACATATATATAATTATTGCCACACGAGACACATACGTTAGATCTTTCAATCCATCTAAGCTTTTCCAAGGTGAGCATTTTTAGTTTTATTTCAATGCAGACTAGCTCAGCTTCCTGTCACTCGTCCGTCTGCGGCACCTTGACGCAGCTTTCAGTTTGACACTTGCCGGTGAACGCCCCTTTCCCCACGGAAACTGCTGGGGAATCTGTCAAAACGTGTCTCCGTCCGCCGCCGCTAACCTGCGAGCATGGTGGGGTTGAGGAGACGGCAGCTTAAGTTGGGTCACAGCCTCTGCAACCACCAAAACAAGCATGGTTACTATAAATCAATTTATAGCTTTGCGTTCCCAAAGTTCAAGTTCTGTTTGCGGTTTGAGGTCAATTTAGGGTCAAGTTTCTGAATAAGGTTGGGGAAATCTGTTTTTTCCCCTTAATTCCTGTTAGCTGATATCTGGATAGAGCCAATCTATATCAAAGCAGACTGCTGACAAGGGACAGCAGCTACTACATGTAACCAAGAAATATGAGCCTAATTTGTTTTGACACCTTATACTTTCAGTTCCATTCATCCAGGGTTCCTGCTAGGCAAATTATACTTCAGGCATTCATTTTAGCTGTAGCAACTGATAAAATACTCTAAACACAACCAGTGCAGATTTACACCGCGTCCCTTTACAGAAATGTAAGTGTCAGAAATAAGAACACAAGCTTTCCTTAAAGACATTCAGATTAAGGACATTAATCATCACAGCAGAGCTGAAATTGCACAGCTTTTTTCTATAGCAGGGAGTGCGGGGTCAAAAGATGGTCGATAGCCAGTAGCACTCTGGGAGCTTTCAGCCTAGACCTGATTCATAATGGTTTACAGCCCCCTTCATAAGAGGTCAATGTGATTTCTGCCTGAGGGGCCCCTGTTAAAAAGGCTTTGTGTTTTTGGATGAGATAAAGTGAAGTAGATAAGCAGCACCTTTCAGATGTTAAAATTATAAAACATATGCTCTGACCTACTGAGCTGCAGTAAGTGATTAGCCTATATCTGAGCTCATCAGAAAAGACTATTACATGTTCTACCTCATGCAAATCTGCAGATAAAGAAGCAAGCCTAATTTCCCTTAACACTATTCAAAAATCCTGAACCCAGCTGAGCTGCAAGTGCAACTATAGGAGAAGCGCTTTTCACTCTGGGTGTAGCCAGTGATCTTGTCCTGTATTTCAACAAGTGCACAGGAGAAAAAATGACGATCAGAAGAAGCTGTCAATGCTCACTGTAAATTAACAATTCACTACAGAGACATCTGACATGCAACATTCATAACACATACGCACAGAGAGAAACATCCAATCTAAAGAATGAATCAACCAACCATTAAAAACACACCTGGAAAGAGAGGAGATAAGGAGAATAACTATTCCAAGGGGCATTTTGATACACACCTGATAACTGTAAAAACTGTGAAATTAGGAAACTTTTCTAGAGTAATGAAAATGTAAAATAAAATAAATAAATAAAAAAAACAAGGATGTTATTGTCTCCACAATTTGTAGAAAAATGAATAAAGGAAACATGCAATGACAATAAACCAATCAACAGCACAATATACAGCATAGAAAAAAAATAGATATGTATACTTAACACACTCAAAACAGTTTGAACTAGAGATTAGAGCATAATATGTGATTTTCATTTAATGTCAAAGCTGACAAAGATTTGTCCTTAGACAAAAATGTCAGCAGTGTTGTGGGTTTCCCACAGCCAATGGTAACGGCTTTAGATTACTTTTTTTTGTCTGACCAGCAGTTTTAAACCCAAAACTAATACATTTCCAATGAAATAAAACACAGAAAAACTGCATATTAGGGTGGAACATTAATTCATAACTATTAATTAATAAATGAACAGCTAACTTAAATTAACGTTTGTTTCAGTACTACAAAATATAAATTTAAATAACAGACACCAACAGACTTTGCTACAATAGTTCAGATATTATTTCT
>JAUBNQ010000006.1:17161934-17176778 GCA_032353495.1 Ctenopoma kingsleyae | reverse complement strand
TTTCACACATAGCAAAGGATAAAGGACCTGTCAAGCTGACACACACACAGACGCCACTCTTTTCTCCTCAGCTGGACTCTGCCGATGGTCCCTTGAAGTGTTGTTCGTGTTAGTTCATTGAGAAGTGTTAGTTCATTGAGTTCTGAATCAACTGTTAGAAGAATCCGCAGTGCCATGAAGGGGGACAATTAGCCTAATGAAGTGCAGGAGCAAATCACACTCAGTGCTGTGCTAACAGTTGCTCAGTGAATATTCATGTGCTGTTGGCTTTGCAGATGCATTAAAAGGCAGTGCTGCGTTGCTGAATACCAATCATTACATTTCCACCTGACGCTTGTCTGCTCCCTCATTCAAGATAATATCCTAATGAGCCTCATTGCTGTGAGGCTTTTTGAAGCGCATCTCAACTGGAACACAGGCCACATCTGTTCTCCAAGCCTGCGACATCTGCTGCTGTCATTTAAAACATAAGCACCTTCTCACCTTAAACATAATTAATACACATCACAGTGATCTTTAAAACGAGTGTGATATCAGGCCACCAACTGGGCCACAGGATTTGACTTAAAATGACAGAACAGAATTTACCTTCAGGAAATCGTCACATACTAATCTTCCAAACCTTTACTGAATAAAAGTATCAAGGGGGGTGAACTCACAATACAATCATTTTATATATTGTAAATATACACATAATGAAATATATCACTGCATTATTTTTTGCCCACTTATAGAGGAACACACTGAACAAGAATTTGTGAGCCACAAAATCAAGAAAAAGAACTAACAGAAAAACTTAGTATCACCGCAGGATGTTCTGCAGTTGAAATATAATTCTCTAATAGTTTGTACTGTATTAAAGCAGCATTAAAAGTTTCTAGTTTCACCTGTAATATGCTCAAAAGATACTTACACCTGTATATTAAAAGAAGAAAAAGAAGAAAGTGCAAAACAATTTAACATTTTTGCAAATGATGCTACAAAGGAATATTGTTGTCCCATAAAAAGAGACTTTATGTAACATCCGTAATTACTCTGTGTGTGTGTGTGTGTGTGTGTGTGGCCTCTTTCGGCTTATCCCACACATGGGGGTTACCACAGTGAATCATGGTCTGCACATTTATTTGCCACAGCTTTTACACCAGATGCCCTCCCTGACGCAACCCTGGACAGCGTGGGGGTTCAACACTGATGATAACTGTATGAGCTCAAACTAAAAATGTAGGTTTTTTACAGTCTTTAGTGCGACTCCTGTCTTCTCTGCCTCCCTTCAGCTTGTGTCACTCCATGTAGTTCTTTGTAGCAGGGCATGAGACGGTTTCATCATTAGCTGCTAGCCTGGACAAAGAGGTATTGGCTCAGACCGGCCAGATGGAGGTGAGATTATCCTCCATTAGATAACATAACAGAACAGTGGCCCTCACTCCCTGGAGACAGGCAGACCGAACTAGTCAGCTATTCATAAAAACAGCTTGAACTGCAGCTGATGACAATTTTTCTGACTTGTTGGCATTTTTAATAATTACAGTTGGTGACAGCAACAGAGAAATATATCATTTAAATTCCTATGTTAATATCACCTGATTTCCTATGTGTGAATTAAAAACATTGGTTTGTTTTATTGCTTTTTTTCCTAGAGACAGGTTAAACTATGTTTTGTAAGATAAGAAGTTAGTCTAAAAACAGACGTAGATTGGAGCAAACAAACGTGTAAACAAGCATCCAATAAAACATCTGAGTACCAAGCTATGGTGGCCGAGGCTGAAGCGTCTCATACATGCAGATCTAATTCAGAATGAGTCAACAATTTCCTGTTAATGACCGTAAGGGGGGGATGGAAAAAAAAAAGTGGGCATGCAGTTATTGCTCCAGGGGAAATGTCAGGCTGTACATAATGAATACAGCAAAAACACAACCCTTAGTCATCTGGGAGGACTGATGATATGTGACTCAACACTGTCATCTGGAGGCATTCGGGTGTAAATGTTTCAGGAGGTGACGAAAAACAGAAAAAAACAGCTTGTCTCATGTGATTCTGTCATTTGAGCAGCCATCTAGCTCCCATCAAGATTTCCAAACTTCAATGCTCTAAACGCTCCACATGTGAAAACGAATGAACAACCCAGTCAACAGAGGTGGTAAGTAACTAAGTACATTTACTCAAGTACTTCACTTAAGTACAATTTTATTTTCATTTTATGCTACTTTCACTTTTATTCCACTACATTTATTTTAACATCATTAGTTACTAGTTACTTTTTGCAGGATTAAAATGCTGACAATTCATTTGTGGATTAACCTCGTGTCATTACATAAGGCGGTTAAAATCAGATGCGCCTTTACTGACTGATGTATTTCCACAGTCTGCAGGTAACAGCACATTTTATTCATACATTGTACCTCTGAGAATCTGTCAAACAAATCTGGACTAAACTTTTACATGTGCAGTGTATTATAAATAAATATTACTTAAGTAGAAAAAATAAAGGGTACTTCTACTTGTAGTGTAGTTTTTATTAGGTAGGTCATTGCACTTTTACTTGAGTATTGAGTTTGTGTATTTTATACACCTCTGCCAGGCGACTAGTTTAACTTTCCTGGGCTCAAGCTTCGACTGCTGTGTTCATCTTTTTCATTTTGATCTGTGTTGCAGAATACAGATCAATAACTGCAGAATAATTGACTCATCACTCCTATGCATCATTAACGCCAGCAGCCCAGGTTTCAGTGGCATTGTGAAAACTTAGTGGATAAATAGCCTGGCTCACTGCAGCATATTTTGTGAATACCCAGTGAGACTGTAAAATACTAATATAGAATAAGCAACGAAAGAGTTTTACTGGCAAGGGAAAGAAAGATGTATTAATATAAATGTACTGCCTTTTCTGTATGTAGATTTCTGTAGTCTAGTCAGTGCTTCAGAATAGTCTGGTATATATTTGAATGCATTGTAACTAAAACTCCTACTAAGTAATTCATGATATATACAAGCAATGTTTTATTTAGACAAAAACCAAGTACACTGCTGTGAAAGTGACACTGAAAACATTCAGCCATAAAAAAAAAATCTATTTGACACTAAATACAGGTTGATTTTACTTTGTTTAGAAATCAACATACATAACTGATTAAACATTAGACGCGAAGCCATAGGATAAGAGATTGCTCATGTTAGGTTTGGTTGAAATGCAAAGTGTGTCCTTAATGTTGAGTTTAGAAAAAGCACTCTCCTCTACTGACCAGTTCAGTAACAGTAACAGTAGTTTTTATTCTAAGAAACACAACTGTAGTTTGGCTGATCAAGATGAACATTAAAAACTGAAAGTTCATATATGTATCAGTGGGTATCATAATTACAGCACCACACCTGTTTTATTCAAGTGTATTTAAGTGTACTTCCTCCTGTATTGTGTGCCAGGGTATACAGAATGTGTTTTTACTAAGAAACATGGTGCACATCTCAGTAGGTACTCCTTAACTAATGAACATAAAGCTTAAATAACATAACATATTCTCAACACATGAGAGGCAGTATTCATGTGGTAATAACTAAAGAGGTGCAAACACATCCCGCACAAGATAACGTCTGCACACATCACATACATTTACAAACCTATTTCTAAAGCTTGAAGGTCATGCAGATCTAAGACCTTATAAAATGCCAATGTGGATGGGTGTGTAGATTACTCCCTTTTATCTAACAAGGTGAAATATAATGTCTCTGTTATGTATCACATTTCTGATTCTGACTGAGTGCACAGTGGCCTTTCTTCTGCCTAACAGCAAGTGCTATAGAAGTCCACAGGGCACAGAAAAACCCTGTTTAAGTCTGTTTTTAATGGTTATAATTAATATTATATAATTATTAATAGTTAATACCACTTCTTACAAATACCTGCCGTAACATACAATGGACTTTTTAATATCACAAGGCAAAAAAAACCTTCAAAGACAACTTTAATGTGTATAAGAGATGAACAACAGATGACACATCAAAGCATACAAACTGAGTCGACTCTAAAATATTGATTTAAAAAATGTAAGGGATGGTAGCTATAGCAACTACCTATAGAGACGTCTTTATCTAGACACATACAGTATCTGTCAGACTCTTCCTTCTCAATATCTAATCAAAACTGGTTTTGAAAACTGTTTTGTGCAATCTGTATTTGTTATTCTTGAAAGGCATCAAAACTCAAATTAATCTCGAGAGAAAATGATAAAGCAATACGCAAGAAGACGCAGCAGAGGTGCTGATTTGACATCAAATATGAGATCACTGCTGTGATCACCTCAGTCCTGGAGGCGCAGGAAGGGAGACAGTCATCTTGTGTGAAATGAAAGCAAGCATTTCCCTTGGTCTTGCAGTTCTACATTGGCTCACAACAGCTTTTTTAAAAATCATGATATGAGGTGTTTCCACTGACTCCAAATTAAGCTGCAGGATTTGCTGAGAACCTTTTCCTGCCTTTGTCTAAACTGAATTCTCTCCTCTGGTTTTCCGATGTGTGAACCAATTGCTTACTTCTTCCCCTTCATGTTCTTATCATACAAATGTGCCATTTAAGGCTCAAAGTGGTCCACACCAGGGTTTTTTCCTTTCCTTTAGGATGCATGAAGGGAACAAGAAGAAGAGCAGACATGAGTGAGACGATCAAGTCCAGCTGGCAGATAGTCAGAATGTAGTGAGAGGTGAAGGCGATGAAAAAAAAACAACCTTGGTGCCATTCTATACAGCAGCTCCTCTTTTTCTGTAATAACAGTATAATTAGCCAGTAATTACACTGAAAGTAACTAGACTGAAATTACAGAAACTGGGGAAAAGTTATTTTAAATTGTTATTCAACTTTTTAGAAGACAGAGATGAGTGCAAAGACCCCATATAGGAGAGCGCAGGGGTAAGCAACCAATAGCTGCTGTCCATCCATGGCCAACGCCGAGATGAAGATTTTAGAGGCCGAGAAACTGCACCAGCCAATGATCGCTGCTGTTAGTATAATTCCCATCATGCCCCTAAAGAGGACAAGAAAGAAGCAGCAAGTTAGCTTTGATTATCTCAGCTTTCAAACATCTTGTAACACTGTTCATAATTATGAGAATGAAAATGATCAAATCTAATAAAATCCTAGCTGAGAAGTTAATACTAGTAGACAATAAATCAAAGTGTGTCCTATGTACAAAGACAAGTCTTTGATACACAGGTTACACTATTATATTGGTTTTCTTGTGTACTCACTGTAAAGAGAAGAGTACTCCAAAGCTAGAGAGGAGGATCATGGGGAGGAGGCAGTATCCTAGCACGCTGGCCACACAGCCGAAAGAGACGCCGGTCATACTCATCAGGTTGAGTAGACAGTACATCCCAAGGCAGCCAATTGCACTGATACCATATACATAGCCAAACTGGATCTTACCTGACTGTGAATGGAAATAAAAGATGTGGATACATCGCATGATGACAGCTGTGCATGTAGATCTACTGATACAGTATACTGCCAATTAAATTGTTTTTCACAAATATTTACCAGGAGGAGTGTTGCTCCAAAGGCCAAACAGAAGACCATGGGGCCAGCCAGGTCCGTCTCATTCATGATGCTGCCGTCTGCTGCTTTTAGTGGATGGAGCACTGTCAGGGTCTTCTGCCAAATGTGGTCAAAATTGATTCCTAATTCTAAGAGAAGGCATGCAAAACACAAAGCAGACATCAGTCATGTTTGATATTAGAATTGTGAACACAGTCTCTGACGTTCATGGTCTCAGAGCAGCCCAGCTGTCTACAAGTCACTGAGACATACACACAGGTGACAAAATTAAAGGAAAAACTAACAAAGTGTCCAAAGGGTGGTGGACGTCTTTTGGCCTAATTTTTATTGTGCGTCACTGCTGGCACTAGCTGGACCCTCTTCAATGGCTTTTCTGCCGACTCAGCATGTTGAATTGGACATTAAGTAGCAACATTTGACCTCTTAGGTTAAGACTAAGCATCAAACCTGGAATAATCTAGTTTAATCTAATTTAAACTTAGAAAGAGTGAGAAACATTTTGTGGTTTCAGTTCACTTTCTCACTTCAGCTCACTGTCACAACTTACAGAACAGAGCCATAATAGTTATTAAAGTTATATGACTAATTAGTATTAGGAGTATCAAATACAGCTGGTGCAGTGACAGCAAATAGCTGAAAATGAACTTATTTTCATTCACATAGCCATAAAATACTGTATGGTCTTTATTGCCCACATAGTTTTCTTTATTGCAACTGTACATATTGTGAAAGTGTGTCCCCATCTCTTACAATTGCACAGTTTTAAACTGGTTTCCATCTGATTTGTCTGCAACTGTGCTGCATGCATATCAATGAAAACATCTTGTGTATATGTTGAGAGATGAGTGATGGTGCAGACTGATTTCATCAGGGTTACCACCATACTTTTATATTTTAGAACTTCAACTGGTGATTTTGCAAAAGTAACCTACAGCTATTCCAAATGCTGATAAAACATGCAACTAATGACTTTTATTGATAATTTTCCTGCTTCACTCCAGAGCAACCATCAATAATATTAAAAACTGTGATTTTTAAGACATTGTGTAAGAAGGGCTGTGGTTCACCTACCTTCTAGCAGTGGTGGCTCATCATCAAAACTGCTGCTATACATGGATTGTGATGGGGATGGTGTGTAGGTTTGTGTGGGCTGGAAGATTTGTCCGGTGTATGGCTGCTGGGGCTGCATCATTCCTGGGGAGGCATAGCCCATGGGCTGGGAGTAGTCATATTGACCATACTGCCTGGGAAACATATAATAATAATAATAATATTCAAAAAGACTAATTTACTGAAAGACTGCACATATCTACTGATAATAGCAAGATTCTTAATAATTTTTCAAGAAATGGTTTGCCTTCAGAGAACACCAGCGTAGGGAGAACCAGTTAAGGCCAGCTTTCTTCACTTACTTGTTGTAAGGGTTTTCAGTGTTGGTGTAGCCATAGCCACCCTGGCTTTGGTCATCTACACTGTAGCTGGACTGGTAAAAATCTGTGTTGAAATTGTCAAACCCTGACATCTCTCACTCTGGGAGAAACACAAACATAATCAGGAACACAGTCGATCAACTAGGATGATTTTCATCTACAGTGAGGTAACACAATAACTGACACAATAACCATTCTATGGATTAAAAACACTCAAACTGCACTTCTATCATCTCAACAGACTGTCAAACATTACAACTGTTGGCATAACTCACATATTTCTAAACTAATATCCAGTTGCAAACATTTGGCTACCCCTGGCAAAGTCCCACGTTGTTGAGTTTTGATGTGAAAGTAAGTAATTAACAGTAACAGTAAGTAACAGAGACCAAAAATTCACAAGTCATGTGTGCAAAATGACTTATTCCTTGAACTAAAAACAAACAAACAAAAACTGTGTCTGCAGCATGTGCTGAAAACTTTTATCTACAAATGATTACAACATAATTTGCCCTGGATGATACACAACCTCAAAGTATAATCCATGGCTGTCCCAACTTCGGCTAACACCTCAATGCTTTTTTTTTCTTTCTGTTTTTTAAGTTCATGAAAAAAAATCAGTAACACTCCATTTATATTAAACAAAAACTGTAAAAATCAATCAAATATGTATTTTTCCCCAGAGGTGAGCAAACCTTTGCAGCTGCATGTCCACGCATGTTTGACTAAGAGTTTTGATTGTGCTTTTCACAGATGGTTAAGTGACGCTAGCTTAAGCCTGAAGCCAACACAAGGAGCACACATCAACACACGTCTTTTAACATGTCTATCCACCTCTATCGTTTACAAGTGAAATCATGTAATAAATAGCTATTTCATGAAAACAATACCACGTTGCAACCGCTATACCAAAGGGCTGTGGCCAAATGACTATACTGAATAAAACTAAGTGATAGTCCATGTTGTTTGTTATAAACCATATGAGCATCTAGCCACGCGTATATTTACTGATTACTGAGAGACCGGCACTGCTAACTAGTCCTCAATTAACTAGCATAAGTAAAACGACGTTTACATTTACGTCACCTCAGTACCGGTTTAAAATCACAGTGAACTAAAAATATGGCTAACGCAAATAGCTTTACACACTAGACGAAGGTAAAATTGTATGCTACCGAATCATTATTATTAACTGCATCAACTACTAAATGTGTGGGTAATTGCAAACACTCGAAAAGACAACAAATCTTGACAAAATAAATCAAAACTGCTAGCTAAATTTTGGATGGCTAACGTACCGTTAAATCTGCGGCTAGTTGGCTAGCTAGTATTAACTGTAAGAGACTTGGCATCCACATATTGCGGATGATGTCAGTGCTTGCATTTAGATTCATTTGAACTTTTCTCACATAGCTTATACTTTTAAGATGCTAAATAGTCGTTAATAGCAGCACATACCTGTGATAAATATGCCCAGAGCCCTGCCAACTTGGTTGTGGTTGCTACGTGTCAGCAGCAAGGTAAAGCTTCCGGGATGATCTGTAGCCAACAGGAAGCCGTTAGGGACTTTAACACGTTTCCCTTTGCAAAATAATGTAGCGCCCCCTACAGACAAATGGCGGCACAATATCATAGTTAACATGAACTAAAAAGCTGGTGAGTGTTTTAAATAGTAGGCTAATTATTTGAATTTTCATATCTGGATCTGTCATTGTACAATTATCTGATTGAAACAATTGCTCTACTGAATTTTATAGGCCAACACTAAAATGGACATACAGTCCTCTTGAACAATTCTGAAATGCTGGTATTACACAGAGAGTGGGGAGCTATTATGGCAGCAGAAATTATTTAATTTAAAGGTCAGAACCTTTGCTTGGACTCTTTAATGTTATGGATTACCCTCATGAAAAAACAATATCACAGTTTTACAAGGTTGAGGATGCTGTGCAAATATCAGAGGGATAATCCATTAAGCGATTTTATCATGATGTATACAAAATGTGATCAAAGTACCAGTGAATCGTTGAAAGGTCACTCGCTACTGTGTATAACAGCATTATAAATCCTTATTAGAAATATGCCATTCTTCTTACAACTATGATTAATATGAAAATAATAAAAATAACCAATTAATAAAAAAAGGTGAACTCACCACGAGCTAGGCTATGTATCAGCCTCAACAGTTTTACCCACCAGAAATAGATATGAGACCCTGCTAGGTTCTGATTCAGGGTGTAATGTGAACAAACAGAGACTGAGGATAGAAAATGATTTAACAGGACAAGTGAGCTCCAAGCAATGTAGTCTCTTTCATCAGGAAACAGAGGAACAGATCAATCACTCTCCCTGTGCAGGAGAACTGCACAGCTACCAAATACTGCAAGAGGATCCATCTTCTTTGATGATGACAAATAACATGAAATAATAAGCTGATGACCTCTGCTGAGAGGAAATAGGTACAGTAGGAAATGACTGGCAGCGAGAGCAGCATCAATGTAGGAGTGACCGGTAATGAATAGCTGACTACAAATGAGGAACAGTAATAAAAACATCGTTGTTGTTTCCTCTCTACAGTACTACCACAATATTTCTTTTCAATTTTGAATTTTAAAGGTCAGGAGAATAGCATGAAAATGAAAATAGCAACATTTTATTACTGTACTGCAAAAATGGGGAATTCATATTAACTGATGTGACATCTGTAACAACTACTACCTTGGCCCCTTACCCAGGGCTTATTAAAACTGGATTATTTCTGCCTCTGTGCTGAAACAAAAGCACCTCTGGCATTCATAACAATGTCTGAATTTTAACCATAAATTAACTGGTGAAGGGTGAAATGAAACTAAATTACATAAACTTGGCTCTTAGCCTGAAGTTAGAAAAGGAGAAATAGGAAAAATAATACAGTGAGAAAAAAAGCATGAAGGGAAACATTCTCATTATTCATAAGAGAAATATTGAACCTCTTCCATCTTTGACAGAGAAATGCTGATTGAGTTTCTGGTCTTGCACAAAAATACACAAACAAACCTTTTGGGCAAAGACGCACATAGAAGTTACTTCAGCAAGGCTGCAAAAGTTAAAATGAGGTTAAGATGACGTTTACCTGCCAGGAAACAAACCATCACATTTTGAAGGAAATGCTGACAGCTGGAGCCCAGTCACTTGTTCCACGGTAGCGCTAAGATTGTTCTATTAAAGGTGTCTTTTTAAGCTGATGGATAAGTGAGTGCAACAGAATATGAAATTGGGGAGGATGAGAAAACAAAATAAATAAATAAATATAAATAAAAAAATAACGAGAAAAGAATATGATTAACAAACCTCACTACTGTGCAAGCCCGACATGGATCATTTCTCTGCCTCATGATGAACCAAATCAATTTGATGCAAGAAACACGAATTCCTACAGCAAACAGCCATGACTAATCATAAGCAGCAATGAGTCACCTCCCCTCCACTGCCTCTCATCTTTCTTTTGACTTTCAATCATTTCTAAACTTGTCTCTCTTCTTTAATTCACTTAATGAAAGAAAATTGAAAAGTGCCAGAGAGGGTAATTGAATTAAAGGCAGCGTATTGCTACATGCTGTCATAATTGCCTTCTTTTTTTTAAAGTCTCTGCTGTAATCCTGCTGTCACTGCCTGGGTGGATGAGTGGATTAAAACTACTGAATTTCCCCTACTGCAGGACCCTCTCATCCCAAACCACCTACTGTACCTTCAATTAAGATTTCTCTCCCTGCCTCTCCAGGATCAAAAAGTGAGAATTAAAGCAAAGACCCAAGCTATCTTACAATATGTTCTTCTGAACAAAAAATTATAGATGCAGTGGAAGATAAGTTTGCTCCTTCTGTACATAAGGTAGTGAGCAAGTGAAAGGACACAAAACACACACACACACACACACACAGCTCTGTTGTGACCAGAAATGGAAGCACAATTTTCCTCAGAACACTTACAACATTAAATACCTTTAATTCGTCTAATTCAATATCTTGGCTGCACAGATAATGAATTAGTAGGCATCTGGTACAAGCGTGGCCCTTTCTCTGTTGCAGCTTTCTTCGCTCTGTGAACGGGCACTAAAATAACAGTAAATCAGCAGCTGAAGAATTTGTCAAGTTTGTCTTCTCCAAAAAAGGTTTCCACCCACTTGACATTTAAAGGTTCCTGACAAAATTATAATCAACATGAAAATACATCTCATTTGAATATACTAACGATACAGATAATGAAACAATATGAGCAGGTATGTATTTGTTTATTTGTTGTATCTTTTTTTTATGCTTAATCTTGCATGTGTGCGACCCTATGCTGAACTGTCTCCACGTAGTTTGAATGTGAGTCTGTAAGTATTGTTGTTGTTATTTATCATTGTACTTGGGACTGTCAAGCAGAATTGCTCATTGTGGGATAAATAAAGTTTTCTGAATCTGAATCAATATGTAAACAGTACAAAAATATAATACTGGGGGGCAAAGGCTCTATAAAAACAAACTTTCTTGAACATGTTTTGTTCATTCAAGTGATCAAATTATCCTGAGGAATCCATGCTGGAAAATAGGCATTACACAAATGAAACAAAAGGGTGTATAATCATCATTATCTATCTATAATTTGTCCTAAATGAACATATGCACCATTAACTGAGTGTCACTCTGTTTAAACCTTTGATTCTGAAATAGTAAGCCCCGATACTAAGACTGATGCTTCCTGGCGGACTGTGCTGTGGAGTTTTGCCATCCTTTTCTTATCTGCCTCTGGCTGCGATCAGGGACAGCACCAGTCGACCCACGAGTGTTCTACCTGTCAAAACAGATTTAGAGGCTTCTAAAATAAATCTCATGTTATAAACAGTTGCATAGCCTTGGCTCTCCTTCTTAGAGCCATGCTGCCAAGTTTCATTTCCAAGTTCCCAAAACTTTTGTTGCAGGGTTTGACCATACTGACTCTATTCAATGTGAGATATGTTATTCTGTACGTACAGTATACCGATTGGTTGGACTGCCATTATGTATTCATGTTGGTTTTCACTGATAGCATTTCCTGAGTACAGAATCAACACCCTACAATTAAAGCCTCTTACACAGGTGATCAACTGAGATGAGACTTGATGCCAAGATAAACACATCTTTAACCTAAGCCCACATCTGGAGAGAGTTCCTTTCAGGTGAAAAAAGTTGTGCTTAGTTCCTGTGAATAAGAAGTCATCTCCCAGTGTCCTCAATGACTACAGACCAGTGTTTCTGACCTCACATATCATGAAGGCCTTAATTCGCTGATATCAAATATTCTTCCAAAACTAGAATATTTCACAAAGTTTCAGTGTTCCCCATATTTTCTTCTTATAATCATGAAAAGTTAATATAGTGGCGCCACTGCTAAAAATAGTAAAACAGATATACACACTTAATATCTAATCTGATAGAGTGTCTAAAAGGCCAATAACATCAGTCTAATTGTAACATTCGCCACCTGAAATATTTCACTGTGCTTCCTCAGTGTCCATTTTCCCATCCAGCAGAAACAAATGATTTGATGGGAGAGGTAAAAGTGGGCCCAAGACTAAGAGGCAGAGATTTCTTTTGGGACTCCAGTAGAATTGCCAACTTACATTATCCAATCATTGGTCTGGCCACTCGGTGCCAGAAAATCCTCCCTCACATACTCTCACATGGTTTCATATCACCAGTTTACGATGTTTAATGCATTTCAGAAGTTCTAGAAGTTATGATGAAGTGTGGCAATTTCTTTTGTTTTTGTTGTAAGCCTATTCCCTCAACCTGTCTCCTCAATTTTCTACTTTATTGTATTTTTCCCAGAATGCATTTTGACAGTCCTTTAAGAACAGGTATGATCTTAGCTGTGCTCTCCTCATGTGGATATTGCGGCTGGGGAAAAACGACAATCGTATACACAATATCTTTCACTGAATGCACAGTGTCTTAACGTTGCACTGCAGTGCTGTATCATTAAGTCTGTTGTACAGTAAATGGTGCGGTAAGTATCAGTCATTTATTAATGGATTTCTACCTGAATCACTGTTTCACATCAGCCCAAAAATGAGTCCAGACAGAGACATGTCCTCCTGATCTAACCTGAAATTTACATTTTTGCTTTAGATGGTTATTTTGTATTTATAGTAGCCATATACAGTATACACACAGTATTTCAAACTGTATGCGAAGCTGCACACATAGCCAAGACTTGTACTTGCTGTTAACTCTCATGCTTTGTTTGGGGTGACTCCCCACTAGACATTGTGCTTTCCTGATGAAATAACTGATGACAGGAGTGAAGAGAGACACACAGCACATTCAATTATACATCTTCTGCTCACGATCTGTCACCTTCAGTTTCTCACACTGACTGAAATTATTCATTTTCACCGCACGTGCAGAGAGTTTCATACAGTTCATTCATCTTACTTTACACTGTATCTCAGTTTCACAATGCTGTAGCAGAGAGAGGATTGTGTGGAAGTTATGTATATACATTTTGTGAGACATTAGATGTTCCAAAGATTTATAAATTCAGAGAGAAAAAAATCATATATGCAGCATTAATGACATACTGAGCATCCTTTAAAACATTTACAGATTTTGCTAATAGTATTAGCTAAAAAGAAAAAATGGACACTATCCCTTTAAAGGGATTTTTACAGTTCAAAGGAGAGTCAGACACATCAAGAGATTTGTCACACATTGAAGACATGTGGAAACCACCCTTTAATCCCAAGAGCCAGAAAGTAATGCCTGGAAAATACTGAAGGGAAAGAGACAGAGAGGGGAGAGACACACATACATGAACACTCTCACAGAGACAGAAACACACACTGCAGGAGCGCTGACTGTGGCACTAAACTAGCACAGCTATTTACCCCTCCCCAGTGTTCCCACATGGCCTTTACACTGGCAGAGGGAGACTGGGTGCTTAGCAACATCTCATCTGCATGGTTTGCCAAATCAACAGGGTCAAGATCCCTTTAGGCTTGACTGTGCTGTGCACTGCCAAGGAGTTGCCTCAGAGATGGAGCCAATTGTACAGATACGGGCTGACTCTCTTCTTGGCTAAAATCAGATCTTAAGTTGCTTATCTCAGCCTGAAGCCTTCTAGGATTTGTTCATCTTAGAAAAAGACTAAGGTTGCCAATGAGAAGTGATCAGTACACCTGTTGTAACTGCAGTTTCTCTTGTGTGAGGATTTTTTAGCGTGTTAAGGCTGGAGGCAGGTTGTTGTTGCCTCCAGTTGCAGGTTGCTTGTGTAAAGAAATGATTTACTAAAAGACATTTTGTGTTGTTTTTGTAAGGGTTATTCTGCTGCAGATATCATTTTGAACATTTGGCTGGAATTTTAGGTGCAGTGATTTGGTTTGACATAGATCAGATTGAATAGTTACTCCATACATGCTCATTACAGCTCATCTGTGTCTCATGCAAACAAGATAGAAAGATGAGTCAGAATACATTTACACACAGTCTGACTCAGTGGATATTTTCTTCTTAACAAATGAACAGAGATTTCTTCCTTCACTGTGGAACTGTCAGATCCTCCGCCCCCTCCCATCCTTTCACTACACCCACAACTTGATCCTGGCCAACTGCTTGCTGAGTCTCACATGGTGCAAATTGAATAAAACGCCAGCTACTGTAAGATGCAAACAAAACGTCCTGGTTTTATCTCTCTGAGCACAAATGGTCTATTTCATTTGTAACAAAGTGAAAATTAACATTAGGTGAAAGGTTCAGCTGTTATTATCACTTTTTAACAACAGTTTGATCTGATGTGGAAACAGACAGTGAATTTGCTGGTTAAATCAGTTCTGTTACATTTCTTAAACTCACAATTATCTTTTTACTTGA